>JAOTQJ010105922.1:0-11304 GCA_025642045.1 Solanum sejunctum | reverse complement strand
AAAAACTATTTATTATATTTTATCGATATAAGTTTGATTGATTTTAAATTGGTGATTGACTTTTGATAAACATATAGTAATAATAATAATTTGCTAAAATCACTTGAATACTTTTTATCAATTAAAAAAATTAAAAAAACAAGTTAAAATCATTAAAAGTTTTTAACTTGATATCAAAAATAAAATTTATCTTTCAACTTTGAACGATAAACATTGTGAACATAACGTAAAAACAAAAACAAATCAATATTTATTTATTTAAATTTCAAATTATAATCTAAAAATATTATACTAATGACAATCAAAAATATCAAATATATCGACATAATAGGAGATACTCTTTTTATTTCAAAAAAAGTACAAGTATACAAAATTTTCATCAATCAATCTTACAAAAAATATATTTCAGTAAAAAACATAGCTATTGTTTTGATGTTTAAACAATTAATTTTATAGATTTATTAATATTATTATAGTAATATACAGAAATAAGATATGCAGTTATGTATATTTGGTATTTTGATATTCTTTTTATATTTCAAATATACAAAAACAATAGTGGAAGGTTCAAATCCACGTCTGACAACTCGCCCTAAATTTTAGCAACGCACAAAGAATCACAACACTCATGAAACTTCTTGTTCAATGGTGTTTAACCTTATATTTATACTATTTTTGTATATTTTCTATATGAATATATAGAGATTTTTTCGGGGCTAATGGGTGCTCGAGCATTCAAAATCCACAAATGAGATTTGAGGAGAGTAAAATATACGCAAAGCTTATCACAACCTCACAGAAGTAGACAAACTATTTTTCGAGAATCCTTATCTTAAAAACTGATAATCAGAATAAACTAAATATAATAATTTTAATTGAAAAACTAGGAATAGTATACTTTATACATAAATCGGATTCTTCAAATGTGTTTTATGAGAAAATATTAAATAAATAAATTTTTTTGTTGAAAAACTAAGAATAGTATACCTTACATATAAATTATAAATGTAAAAATATATTTTATGAGTAAATATTAAATAAAAAATTATTTTAATGAATAAATCGTAATGAAATACAATTTATAGGTAAATATTAAATAAATAATAATTTTAATTGAAAAATCTAGGAATAGCATGCTTTGTACATAAACCGCATTCATGAAATGCTTTTAATGAGTAAATATTAAATAAATATTTTTTTTTTTGAAGAACTACAAATAATATACTTTATACATGAACACATCTGTCAAATGCTTAGATTTTATACAACTGATAAATCTTCGAGGTTAAGGAAGAAAGAGCTGATCAAAAATTGAGATGGATATCAACAGTCACGGCGGCGACGGTACCGACCCAGCCGCGGCTGCCGCTGGAGGTATTTTCCTTTCCCGATTGCAACTTGTACTTGCTTTTTTCTTCCTTTTTCAATAATTTTACACTTATCGGCTAAGCTTGTAGCTCAGGGCTTGCCTAGTACGCCTTAGCTCTCATTTGTGATTAGCAATCTATTAGACTGGTGTGGTGTTTAGCTTGTGCTACCCTAATGTAAGAGAGAATTTTTGATTCATAGGTTAGAGGCATGTCACAGGTTTGAACCCTGTTTTAAAGGTAGAGTGTGGGCCCATAGTTTGCTAGTTTCTAACTCTATAACAACATACTTACACCTTGTTATTATGGTTACCCATTGTATTGTATTGTTAGTTCAGACATTGTCGGAGCCAGCTTTTTGGTTCATGGATGGGTGATATTTTCATCACAGGGTATTCAACAAATTATATATATTCGAAAAAGTTTTTCGACAAAAGATGTTCACTTGACCATCCTTGGATGAATGTAGCTTCGCCCCGGAGTTCAGATGTAATATTTTTTTTGATTGTTATTTGAATTTTATTGTATTGTATAAATTTGTAAAATTAATTGTAATAAAAATATTATCCTAACACAGAATGTACTTATGAATGGTAATCAAAGTTTCAAGTCACACGTTCCTACTTTTCTAATAGTATTATAGATTAAAAGGATGGAAATATTAGTATATTATGAAATAACCAATCGACTCCCTAGTGTAAAGTGTCTAACTTAACTTTGTTAGACTGGTAAATTTGACCGGAAATTAAAAATATATTAATATACCGGAAATATTTAGCACTGTCCCAAAATTTGCCTGGAATTCTAATGTTGTAAGCAATCAAGTTCTGTGATATTTGTGTTATCCTCATTTTTGTTTTATTTGTTAGCACCTTTAGATTTTACAACTCAGACGGAAAATGCAGATGGAGCTGAGTAGCAGGAAGAGGTTTACGAAAAGGTATTGTTTGCAATGGAGTATTTATTTGCAGAAGATTTTGAAATTAAGGAAATTACATATGTGGATTTTATTAAACTAGCTGGTTATAACATTATAAGAAATAGTTGAATCTTTTGAAGCATTTCCTAGACAAAATAGAGTAATAGAGGAGGTTTACCATACCGATTGTTCAGCTAAATTCATGTTCCTACCCTTCCTTGCAAGGTGCTTTATGTATTCCATTTTTTTTTTATAGGAAATAGAAAATTGAACCTGTTAATAGGCAATTTGTTAGAAATCAGTGTATATTCTCAATCAAGAACTACTACTACAACTAGACCGAAATCCCAAGAAAGTTGAGGTCTCCTATATGAGTTCTCACTATCGATGGCCCATTGTTTAAGCATGTCTTGGTCTAATATTGTCAACATCCAAAAATTAGTTTCAAGCACTAACATAATTGAGAAGTGAAGTATTGTTTGATAAATTGATTGATTATAGAAAATTAGTTGTTGAATGTTGTGATCGTATTATCTAAATGCATGAGCTGATATGTATGTAAGTTGGGGTCAAAGTCTTCATGGCATGTCACCATTTTACTTTAATTCCCAGCAACTAAAATCTGTAGTTGATAGTTTGAAGGATAGATGTATTCATGCAAGAAGTATATACCTGAACATGTAGCTATGAGAATATCTTCTTTTTGTTAATAAATCACTCTTGGTAAATGATTGTGGAGATTTGGGATGGAGGGAGAAACTTTATGGTGAGGGGTGATAGCGTATAAATATGGAGAGATGATAGGGGGATGGAGAACAAACGTGATCATGATGCCCCTTGGTTGTGGTGTGTGGATTGTGGAGGAATATCATGAAAATGAAGGGGTGGAATGCCTTTAATGATAAGATAGGTTTTAAAGTTGGGTAAGAGAATAGGATTAGCTTTTGGGAGCAAAAGTAGGGTGGAGGCTTGGTGCTTAACGATGAATTCCCAGTGTTGTATAGTCTCTCTTGCCAAAGAAAATAGTCTTTTCAGCAAGTTAAGGGGGCTCATGGGCTGGGACCATATGAGATTTAGGTTTAGGAGGACTTTCTGAGATTGGGAAGTGATGTTCAACTGGAAAAGTGGAGCTAGGAGAAGACACATGACTTGGAATGTTACTCTTCTCCCTTTGATGTGGGTCATTTAGAAAGAGAGGAATGGAAGAGATTTTGAAGGGGTGGAGATGAGCTTTACTCAATTGAGGAGAAGTTTCTGATCCCTTATTTTCCTTTTCTGTAGCACCAATGTAGTTCCTGTTTATATACTGAATTGGGTGTCTTTTAGAACCATATTTTGTGGGTTCCTCCTCTTTTTGGTATATCATTTGTATACACATGTTGACCTTGTTATTGTCATTATTAATAAATCCTTCTACTTGATTAAAAAAAAGAAGAAGATGCTCTCTGTGGAAAGACACTCATTTATAAAGCCTCGGGGGTTGGTCTGGTAGTAATAGACTTGAGCCTTGGGGTTTGCTTCCTTTCAAGGTCTCAAAATCAAAACTCACTGGGTGCAAACAATTTCTGAGGGCCATCGGACTGGTAAAACCTGAATTAACCGTGGTGCACTTGCGGGAAACTCCTTGCCGAGGGCCTGTGCACCTCCGGGATTAGACACCCATTCATCTTTATTATCTGGTATACTTTTTCTTTTTTCTTTTTAAAATTATTATAAAAGAAAATTTTGATGCTTCTGTTTTTGAAACTCTGAGGGTAACAGGCGAGCCCTTTATCCTTATCTACTTACATCCCCAACTTGGTTTACTAACTAGGAATAAGTTGGAATACTTTGACTTCTCCGAGAATAAACATATAACGTTAACATGCTCTGTGTACTCCATCCCGTCGTTTTTTATTTGTGAATCCAGCTATATCGTTATTATTTCATTGTTAACCTTTATTTTACTTCGTTGATGATAATGGTGTAAAGCAAAAAAAGATTTTAGAAGAATGATGATTGCCATTAAACCGTATTATATCTCCTAATCTAACTACAAAAAAAATATATTCTAGTTCCTCTTGGTTGGGCTAGTCTATGATCACATTATGTAAGTTGTACTCTTGGTGTGAGCAAAAATGTGTATGAAAGAAACTAAAGGAAGCAAAGCTTGTTGTTTCTTTTACCATTTACATGTTAATCAATTGTAGTCTTCCTCTTCTACTTTCCTTTTAACCTTTTTATATGGAAGGTTCTTTTGTAAAGATTTTTTAGTTTGTTCTCTAGTGCATCGTACAGTTCATTAATTATCACCTATCCACTTGGAAATGCAGTCTTGAGATTTCCACTATTGACTTAATGAAAATTTGTAATGCAGATCAAGTCTATGAAGGAGATGTATTTATTAGATATCAATGATGTCTACCAGATAATTGCTTCTGAAGTGCAACAGGTATGTCATCAACATCTTATTCCACTATTGTCATTTCTGAGGCAATTCTACCAGCTGTATGGTGCAGTATGCTGGATTTTCTAGATCTTGATATAATTTGAGATGCTAAGACTTCTTAAAAGTCATTCATCTTATGGGGCCATTACTTGCAATCATATATTTCATCTTCTTCTTGTCCTAAAACTGTTGCCTTCTAGATGCTTCATCATATACAATAACATACCTATTATAATCCCACAAGTTGTGGTTGGGGAAGGTGGTGGGTACGACAACCTTATCCCTACCTTTGTAAGGTAGAGTGACCGTTTTTCTGAAAATGCTCAGCTCAAATAAAACAATTCTAAGCAGTTATGAGAAGTAAATACAGTAGTGAAGAAATCATGATAAAAATAATAGAGAAAAGAATTATAACAAGAACAAGTACTACAATAATTGAAGGAAAGAGAACACCACGTGGTAATAAAGAATACTAATGGTGCGAAAAATTAGACGACGCAACTACCTACTAACCCTCAACCATGATCCGGGACCTCCATATCCTCTTATTTAGGGTCATGTCCTTGGCAAGCTACAATTATGTCATGTCTTCTTTGCCTACCTGCCTTTCATTATATCCACCATATCCTACCTGTCAAACCTTTTCACTGGAGCATCAAAACTTCTCCTCTTCACATGCCCGAACCACCTCGGCCTTGCTTTCTTCATCTTGTCCACTATTGAGGGTACTCTACATTGTTCCTAATTTTCTCGTTTCTTGGTCGGTACATCCATCTCAACGTCCTCATTTTCACTACACTCATATTCTTTACGAGAATGAATGACTTCTGTAGTTGATTGCCTTGCACAAATCCGAAGTGGTTCTCGGTAATAGACACTCATCCTCAACTCCACTATCCTCTTCCAAACTGTCATAATGTGGCTTAGCTACTTTGATACCCCTATACTTATTGCAATTCTGAGTATCACTTTTTTCGTTGTACAACGGGATCGTTGTACTCCACCTTCATTCTTCGGACATTTTTGTCGTCCTAAAAATTATTTTAGACAATCCTCTCCTTTGGCTAGCCTCTACAGGCTACAACTTCATTATAGGTCCAAACGTTGGTTGACTCCCTTGCAAGCTCCAGTTAATTGAGACACAATCATTTGCATATAGCATACAAACTCCTTGATATGCCCGAGTTAATCGTAGAATATTATCTAACTGAGTACTGATGCGCAAAGCTCAAAACTCTAAATTTTCACTTCTGCATCTTTGGTTCCTTTCCTATTATGTTGAGAAACAGTGCTCTCATGGTTGGAAATATTGTAGTGCGGTTAATTCCTTTTCATTTCTTGCATTGCATCTTTTGTCTATGTTTAAGTATTTTGTATGATTGTGAAGTAGAGGCGGACACCATAAAAGGAGTTATTTTCACATATCTGGGTAAACATTGTGATGTAGATGTCATTTTTATGATGGTTTTTGTTTTTCTTTCACATAACTGAGTACTGATGCGCAAAGCTCAAAACTCTAAATTTTCACTTCTGCATCTTTGGTTCCTTTCCTATTATGTTGAGAAACAGTGCTCTCATGGTTGGAAATATTGTAGTGCGGTTAATTCCTTTTCATTTCTTGCATTGCATCTTTTGTCTATGTTTAAGTATTTTGTATGATTGTGAAGTAGAGGCGGACACCATAAAAGGAGTTATTTTCACATATCTAGGTAAACATTGTGATGTAGATGTCATTTTTATGATGGTTTTTGTTTTTCTTTCAGCGATGAATCAAGGCCTCCCTAATTCTTAAGGGAAGGGCTTGATTTATTCGAATTTAAAGAGCTTTTTAAGTCAACATTCCGCTGAATTGTGGGATACTTGCTAGTTATGTTATTTGTCTCTTTATGCCATTGGTCAAGTTTTCCTCCCTTTCTCTTTGCTGTGGAAGGTACTTAAAACATGGCTTTTAAAAGTTTGCAAAGGGCTAGAAACGGGACTGTGACTAAACTTAATTTTTTTCTTATTTTAAGCATGATTCTCTTCCTCAGTGCCCTCAAAATGAGAAAATTGAAAAGCTCAAGGTGTTCAAAACAACATTGGAACCCATTGTGTTTTTCTTGCTGCTTAAGAAGCATGATATTCAACAGACTCACAAGGAAAAACTGGTTTTGTCTGAGAAATACATAAGTTTCTTTCTTAGTTCCAGGAGGCCGTGAGAGCATACCTTTTCTATTCTACAGGGGCAACTTCCTCAGTCTCCCAAACAGCTTCATCAACCACAATTTCCTGATGGTTAAACTAATCAATCGATGCAACCTGTACATGGTTCCTTGTCAGGAAAATCGGCAATTTACAACTCCCAGCAACATGGAATACTCTCACCAGCTACTGGCTTTTCACAACAGAATCCTGTCAATGGCCCTCAAGAAGCAAACGTAAGCTCATTAAGTTCACAAAATGGAACGAACCCAGTGCAGGAAAACCTCTGTTGCCTATGGCAAAATTCTAGTGTCCTGCAACAGTCCCTTCTTAAACTGCAAGAGCAGCAAATGTTGCAGGACCAGCAATTAAGACAGATGTATCAGCAGCAGCAAACTTTTCATAGCCAGCAGTTACTGCAATTTCAGCAACTTATTCATAGAAACCAGTTAATGCAGCAGCAGTTAATGCAACTGCAACGACAGACTCTGCAGTTGCCATCCCACCAGATATCACAGCTTCATCAGATGACTATGCTAATGACCTAAATATGAGGCAGCAAATGGGAATGAAAACAGGAGTTTTACAGCAACAGCAGTCAGTTGGCCAGCGTGATGGATTTCATCATCCGCAAGTGAAGTCAGAAATATCTTCACCTCAAGCCTATGAGGCAGTATATCCTCAGGTATGTCGTTGACATTTTATTCCACTGTTATCATTTCCGGAAGCAATTCTACCTTCAGTGTGGTGCATTATTCTGGATTTACTAGATTCTGATATAATATAAAAGGACTCTTGGTTAACAGCTAACCTAATGTAACTGTTTACTACAATGATCAAGCATATATGTTATATATATATATATATATATATAGAGAGAGAGAGAGAGAGAGAGAGAGAGAGAGAGAGAGAGATGTATATAATACTCGTCTAGCTCCCCGTTGCCCCAAACTGCCCTGTAGGCTCTCTGCTTCGTCAGCGTGACAACTGTTAAAATCATTTGGCTCTTCTTCTCTCTATGCATGCATACATACATACAGTCACACTTACACACACACATGCATCTGTGGCACTTCTTCTCTCTATGCATGCATACATTCATACACACATATATGTGTGTGTGTGTGTGTATGGGTGCGCGTGTATGTACCGAAGTTTGCATTGATTCTGAAAGAACTTAGGTCTTTGATGTAATCACTGTTAATGAATTTAAGTTTAACTCATCTCTTTTACTACCTTCAAACATCATAATGTCTCACCTATCAATGCTTTTGGACATCTTCTTAGGACATGTCTATACCATCTTAGGTGAGAGCCATCTTAAGCGACAACTCAATTTAATCTCTACGTGTACTATTTGCAAGCTTTGTTAGATTTGATAATGTTTCTTTCTTCAATCTTGTATGACCATATATCATACGTCTATTTTACCATTTGTATTTTTATGATATTTTTCTTGTGGATATGTTAGGTTTTAGAAGTTCAATGTGCGTACTGCAATGTGCATCTCACAATTCTTTAGAAGTCGAATATTTGTACCCGTCGCTAGCCTCACAACTTTTTTATAGTTATTGCCTTTCACTTTGTTAGGATCTCTTACTGATCCTCTAACACTCATCCATTTCAATTATTATATATTTTTTTTGAAGTAAATTTCATCAATCATGCCATTTTTATGAAAAATTATACATCAATGTCTGAATTGGCTGCATTCACGCACTATAATCTTGTTTAATTCTCATTTCCTGTCATCTCTTATGGGGACATTATTTACAATGCAAATATTCTGTCTTATGATAAAGTCATTTCCCTCTCGAGTACTTCACCATATTTATTGATAACTTCCTTGCAAGTTTCGTCAATTAACATACTGTCATTTGCAAATAACATGCACCATGGTACGTTTGGTACTGCATTTTCTTCATTCAATTGGTTTGCTCATCCATAATTAGATAAATAATTATTGGTTTCAAGATTCCTTTGGATAAACTTTTTGTTATTGCATCAGGTCATAACATAACTCAATTTATGAAATCATTTTTATTTAAAATAGTATGCAATGATAACCATTTTCTAAAAATAATCATCTTAATTTATCTTTCCAAAACATGGAGTATATCATTGCAAAGGGCCGTTAATGATCAAACATCAATGATAAGCATAAGAATAACATGCAAGTCATTCACAAGACACGAGTGCTCATAATTCAATTTACATAGAAATGTATCTATTGAGCCTCATAGCAGCAGGAGTAAAATTATATTGATTTGAGTCTGTAACTAAACTTGATGAGTGTTTATAGCATGTTGATGAGAAAAGACTGAAGATAGTCTATTGTTGTTGGACTACGCGCAAAATGATCCTATTTCTTTTGTATGAAGCACTAATAGTCCCTATTCTCTGATAAAGTGGTGAACTTTTAGTCCTAACTTTAACATCGTCAATCTTTTAACAGAGACAAAACCTACCTGCTGTGGATGAAAGCAAGAACATTGCATATATGCCCTGGAACTTTCAATTAAGCTAGTCCTAATAAATGAGGTAAAATGTGTAGGATCATACGTGAAGTAATTTACAAGTACATTTTTGTTCTTGTTCTATCTCCTTTTTCTTATGACAAGGGAAACCCGCATCCGCTATGCTTTGGGTGCACACCAGGTAAAATCCCCACTCCTATGTTCTTGTTCTAACTTTATAGAACTGTCCTTTTAAATGGTTTAATTGAATGTGAGAACCAGAACTTGCCAACCATAGCAAGCTCTTGTCCGTGGATTTTAGATATTGGAATAATAGGGTGTCGATTATAAGCTCTTTTTAACTTTTAAAGGTGTTTGACACAACATAAAGTGCTTTCCCTTAGTTTAGCCTTAAAAAGTGCCCCCAAAAAGAAAGATCAAAAGCCAAAAGCCAAAGGTAAGTCGGTACCTACTTTTGGCTTTAACTTTTAAGTCACTTAAAAAAAGTCTATCCAAACACCCTCTAAGTCCCGAGTGGGAGAAATGAAGAGGATGAAGTAGTGCAAGCAATGAATGGGTTGTTTATATAGCTATTATAAATTCACAGTCAGTCTCTGCTTGCTTGAGTAAATTGCATTTAAACAAAGAGAATGTCCAATAGTTACGTTAATATTTATGGAAGAATAGTCTGATCAATTATTTGTAGATCTTAGGTTTGAATTCAAACTACTTAATGCTGACAGCAAAAACAACAGTCAGATGTACTAAAAATTGTAATGATGTCAATTTTATTGGGCATGTATCAAGTTCAAGGGGCATACATACTGCAAATCACTCTCTAGTTGCATGCTAATGAACTTCATCTGTAAAAGATCTTCAGTAGAGAGTTATATACTTTAGAGAGACATTCTATCTTTTACTAGATGTAGTAATACTAATCCATGCATAAATTTACGGAGGCATATCATATAGGAGATTTTATCACAACCAGGTCAATTTACAACTTTTTACTTGTACTAGCCATCGCCTGGTCAATATCATGTTTATTAAAAAGAGAAAACTAGTCGATAGAATATCTACCCATCTAACAAGCAGCCTTGCTGGTATAATGAACATCGAAACATTCAGATAGAAACATATTTACATACTAAGTAATTGCTGGTGAAAAACCAATAGTCCTCAACTTGTTACGGAAGACTAGGAAGACCATGTTTATAAACAATTAAAGTCCAAAGACCGAAGAAACATAATACTATAAAAGGTTCTCTAGGCAATCTAAACAAAATGTTTCTATCTTCCTTCATTACATAGGTCCAGCTGTTGGAGTAGTTCACTAAGACTTATCTGGTTGAAAATCCACGAGCACATCATGTGGAAGAAAATGATTCAAGGGAATATCGAGTACAAAAGAAGATACCAACAAGATTACCGTGTATCTTTAGTCTACATGTATATATTTTTCTACAGGTGGTCCAAGTTAAGAGGGAAGAGAAGAACGAAGGTTAGAGATTAAGAGAAATATCAGAGAGGTTTATGACTGCTAAAAAGCTTCACAATGATTAGGATTATGATTGAAAGTTCACCACTTTAACAAAGAATAAGGATTGTTAGTGCTCCTGGAAAAGAAATAGGATCATTTTACGCTTAAGTCTAAAGATAGTGGACTATTTTGAGTGTTTTCTTGCATATTCAGGAATAAGTGAGGAGAGATTAGAGAAAATTTAGTCTAATTTGAGAAAGGCGGAGGCATTGTTGGCTGATATTGATAAAAGATGACTTATTTGGTGAATATACAGAATGGTGAAGTTTCTAGGGTCATTAGACGTCCAGCTTAGTACGTGAACTCCTCGTAGATAGGTGATGGTCGACCAAATCATCATCATCATCATCAACATACCCCAGTGCCTCGAAAGGCTCCCGCTCATTGCGGGGGGGGGGGGGGGGGGTCGGGTG
>JAOTQJ010105911.1:0-11305 GCA_025642045.1 Solanum sejunctum | reverse complement strand
ATCAAAAGAGTCAAGAGAGTCAAAGCTCATAGTATCATTACATAACTTGTACAACAACACCTCTAAACATAGAACTTAGCAGGGGTCAAGACAAGCAATCAGGCTTGCACTCATAGCGAAAGCATACCATAAAGAAAAGAAAGTCTATATATAGCACAAATCAAGAGAAGTATGTCCTCGAAGTGGAGGACTCACCAACTTGCCTTGAGAGATATTATACTAGCCACGTTGATTAGGAGGATGATCAAGTGGGGCTTCACTTGCTATATAATAACATCATGCAAGCATAGAGTGTGTGTTAGTATATTTGAATGTACTAAGTATGTAGGATCCAATGCAACAATAGATAAGCAATATAGTCAAAACACATAATTCAGCAATAGATGTGTCACGACCCAAGCCTAGAGCCTAGACGTGACTGACGAATGGGGACCCGAAGGAACACCAACAAGCCTCATAGCATATCATCATAATCAAGAGACAGCAGAGTCAAGCAATGTAAAACAATATAAGAAACATAAATAAGGGGAATTGGGGCTAAGGGGGAGAGATTAATACTTAAGTAACATGTAAAAGTTTAGAAAAAAACAAGGGCTAGGGACTAAGGGAAAAAGCTTGCATAACATCATAATCAAGAGACAACACAATTTAGAGATAAATAATGTAAGAAACTCCATTGTAAGAACTCCAATCAAAACCTTGGAATACCCTCAAGCAATATACATCAAAATCCCTCATCCAACCTTACAACAGATCAAAGAGTTATAGCTCAAAACATAGCAAAAAAGTCACAACTTTACATAGCTTTAACATAGTTCATAGACATGTTCATACTAGTAAATCCATTTGCAAAATCAACTTTAATTCATGCAAAGTAAGTAAAAAAGGGATCAGGGCACCATGGGTGGAAGAACTCAATGGTGAAAACCCATATAGCTTGACTTTGCAGTGTTTCTTGAATAAGATTTAAAATGGAGATTCGAAGCTTGAATGAAATCCTTAGGTCCATATGAATTTTGGGACTCTCGAATCTTGAGGAGGACTTGGGGCTTTATTTTGTTTTCTTGAATTCCAACAAGTCTTCTTCAAAACCTTGAGAATGGATGGATAATTTGATGAAGATTAGAGATGAATTGAGTGGTTTTTGGTTGGTTTTTATGGCTCAAGACGGCTTGACAGTGAGGGATTTTCGTGTATATAGGTATAAGGCTATTACCCAATTGCCCTGGAGTAAAATGAACAATTTTCAAAAATTTTTAAACAAGTCCGTGTCAGGTACATGTCTAGGACAACTACTGTTTTTGCGCAGTTTCACCAAAAATTATTTTTCATGGCTCCAACAAAGTATACCTTATAGGTACTCATCACCCCACATAATTTTGGCCTCTGAACAAGATATGAAGTCGCATTTGCAAAATTCTGCATGGATTTTGAGATATTGAAAAAAAAGCATCATAGGGTCTTTTAGAGCTACGTGGAGGGGTGTTTAAATTTCTCTGATTTGAGATATAAGAGAACTATGATTATGGGGACATTCCTAGGCAAGTGTAAGGTGTTTCAGTATCTCTCCCTTAGGAACATTCATCCTCGAATGTCAAATAAACATACATAAGAAGAGTAACCGTCAACAAATCAGCCCCAACAAGAAAGCAACTATACACTTAAACACCATTTTCGAAATCTCAACACAAGTGTTAAAATCATCATGAACTTTTCAATATAAACATGAATACATGCAATGATATATGGGCTGAAATATAAGACTTGGAATCATAAAAGGACTTGATGTATTATCATAAGCTTAAAGAGAATGGAAGAGATACAGATATTGCTCCTCTATACCTACTCTGGATCCCCGAGATACACCTTTGAGTTGATGATTCTTCCAAAGGGCCTTGATGAACACTACACCCTTATCAATCAACTTTTTCAACCCTTCCATCTAATACCTCCACTGCGACCAATTCCTAAGTCAACTTACCCTCCATAACACCCACATCCTCAAAGAGTTCTATAGCACTAGATTCAGCAACACATCCTCTCAACGTAGAAGTATGAAGAACCACACAAACCATCACTATATCCATAGGCAATTCCCATTTGTATGAAACCTTACCAATCTTCCTCTACACTCTATAAGGACTCATGAGCACAACTCATTTGTCAACCCTAATCACACCTAGTCCGCTTGGTACCATGAACCACCATCTCCCCCTTGGGAGACAACTTCCACTCTATCATCTTTCTCCTAAAACTTTCAACCCTAATAAGGCAAAATGGAGGCCTTGCTTAACTACCTCTCCAACCAAAGGAAATTTGAACCACCAAAAACATTATACTACCATTCTCTACTTCCTTCAACCTAACTCCCAGTCTAGCCAAATGATGGACCCTACTAGTCACCTCTTCACCACCATTATCCACAATGCTAGGCTACCCATAAGATCCCCACTTAGAGTATCAACCACAATATTAGCCTCAATGGGGAAATAATACACACTCATATAACAATCCTTAAGGAATTCTAACCACCTTCTCATTATCCTTAACTCACACCTATCATATTTAGCAAACAATCACTCATCCCCTAAGACTTACAACACTAGACCAAATGATTCACAAGATCTAAATAAATCAATACTCCCTCACTATAGACCACCAAAACATGCCAAGGTAAGGTTTTAAGACCTATTCATGAAGCCCGTAAACACATCCATTGCACAAGCCACATAAACAACCCCACCAATATTCAAAATGCTCACTCCTAGTCCAAAAAGACACTTAGGGATATCACTTACACTCATTCTCACTTGGGGACAAAACTTGAACCAAAGATCAATCTTAGAGATGTGACAAACTCATCATTGTTGATCAAATAAATCGTTCATCCTTAACAATCATGTTACAACCTTAGGGGTCCTACACTCATTGGAAGATGCTATGCAAGTAGCCAAACCACCTCAAGAACTCCAACCTATAAAGTTAGGGTCAATGAACTTCATAAGACAAAACTCTATGCAAAAGGAACATGGGGCAACCCTTATAGACCCCTACTAGCCACCATAGACTCATACAACCATCTAGGATACACATGAATCCTACTAGGACACACAGTGGTATCCTTCAAACATGGGCATTTATGAATCTTCTCATATGTTAGACTCATAGCATCACCTCTGTCTTTAGGTCTGTGGAACTTTCCTTCAAAGTTGACCCACTTAATCTCACTACGTCCCTCTCACCACTAGAAGTCTCAGAAGCACTCACTTGTTGGTAGAGGTGAGTTTCTAATTTTGTTGCCACTTTGGCCACTTTCCATAGAGCATTGTAAATCTCCATAATAATCATAGCACCATCTCGTTTAGCTTGATACATATCTAGAAATATAATAGTTATGGGTTAGCATTAAGCCCTAGGGGATCTAACTCAATTGCCCGACATTGATCATGAAGAAATGAAACATTTCCTAACATGCCTCACAACCTCCTATTCATAATTATGGTGCATAACAAAATCATGAATAGGACTCTAATCGACGCAGTGTGCTGGACTCCAAGGATATATCAACCTAGTGCTTTGATACCATTTTTATCACTACCCAAGCCTAGGGTCTAGACATTATCGGTGAATGGGGATCCTGAAGCAACCCCAACAAGACTTATAGCATATCATCATACATCTTAGGTCATAAAAGTAGTGAAAACGATATAATAAAAATAAACCAGGGGAATTGGGACCAAGGCAGAGAGATTAATACTTAAGTAACATGTAAAAGTTTAGAAAAAAACAAGGGGATCTAAGGGAAAAACCTTGCATAACATCATAATTAAGAGATAAAAGAGTCAAGGCTCATATCATAGATACATAGCATGTCCAACAATACTTCTACTACATAGATAGGAGCGGGGGACAAGACAGGCAACTAGGCTAATCCTTGTAGTCAAAATAGGATGTAACAAAAAGAGTGTCTCAATACATAATAAGAGATAAATAGACTAGGGTCCCTGATGTGGAGGACTTACTAACTAGCTTGAGTAGCACCGATCTAGCCACGTGGAGGATAAGGATGATCAACTTGGGACTCGGTCCCTATATAGTGATATCATTTTGGCAAAAGTATGCATTAGTATGTTTGAATGTACTTAGTATGTAAGATGGAATACAACAAGAGATAGGTATCATAATCAAAACACATAACAATAGGCAAGATATAACAATATGGCATGAATAATCAATGCATAAGTGAAACATCCTTAAGTAACTCATGCTCATATAGAATATCATATGTATAGAAGACACCAAGCTAGATTTCCAAAGTGCAAACCCTTGGTAGGTTAGTGATGATTTCAACCATCATCCTATTGTGTGAGGTACAAACCCCTCATCAAGGTTAGTGATGATAGAAACCATCACCCTAGTATGTGAGGTACAAACTCCGCATCAAGGTTAGTGATGATAGCACCCATCACCCTTGTGTGTGAGGTAAAAATACCTCATCAAGGTTAGTGATGATAGCACCCATCGTCCTAGTAGTTGAGACAGTAATCCCTCACCTAGTTTACCCGGATCGGGCATGGTCTGATTCAATACTTTATATAGAATATACCATATACATAAGCTCATTTAAACATCATATAGTCAATCATATTATATCTCATGGTTTGGACTTTCAACTCCTCAAGAAACCACATCCGGACATTTTATCAAACAGTTGAAAGGTATGTAATGGGGGTAGAAGACCATGCAATTTAGAGATAAATATTATAACAATATTACATGGCTTTAACATAGTTCATAGACATATTTATACTAGTAAACGCATTTGTAAAATCAACTTTAAATCATGCAAATTGAGTAAAAAGGGGATCAAAGCACCATGGGTAGAAGAACTCAATGGCTAAAATCCACATACCTTGACTTCAGAGTGTTTCTTGAAGAAGATTTGAAATGGAGACTTGAATTTTGAATGAAATCCTTAGGTCTAGATGAATTTTGGGAGTGTCCAATCTTGAGGAGGACTTGGGGCTTGACTTGGTTTTCTTGAATTCCAACAAGACTTCTTTAGGACCTTTATAATGGATGGAGAATTTGATGAAGATTAGAGAGGAATATAGAGGATTTTTGTGAGTGTTTAGGGCTCAAAATAGATTGACAATGAGAGATTTTCGTGTATATAGGTATAGGGTTATTACCAATTTCCCTGGAGTAAAAAGAAAAAATTTCAAAATTTTTTGAATTAGTCTGTGTCAGGTCCGCATAGCGGATATCGTGGACAGCTACTATTTTTGAGTAGTTTCACCAAAACTTATTTTTCTGGCAAGAACAAAGTATACCTTATAGGTACTCATTTCCCCACACAAATTTTCCCTCTGAACGATATATGAAGTCGAATTTGTGAAATTCTATATCAATTTTAAGATATTGAAAAAAATGCATCATAGGATTTTTTTGAGCTACGTGGAAGGGTGTTTTAAATATCTCTGATTTGAGATATTAGGGAATTATGATTATGGGGTACCAACACTTCAACTGATTGGTGACTTACCATCCCTATCTGAGATGATTGAGATATCACCCCTATATTGGCTATGGACAACTCACAACATAATAGGTACATCTTATGAAAGCAATATATACATAACATCATTTCATCATTATAAAGTCACTGAACTCATATGCGAAGCATTAGACCTTCAAGTACTCAAGAAACATTAACCAAACATCTTATAAAACACTTGGCTAGTGTGTAATGCTAGTGTAAACTATGCAAACAAAGAGTGAAATCATGCAAGAAAATCTAATGTAAAACCACCCACCAATAGTTCATAATACCATCACATAATATAAATCAGAACCCTTCATCAAATCTCATGATAGATCCACGATTCATAGCTCAAAAAATGCTTAAAAAGTCACAATTTCACAAAACCCCAACATAGTTCATAGTCAAATTCATAATGAATAAGTAAATCAACTTGGATTCGTGCAATTTATGTAAAAAAGAATCTTGGGCACCATGATTTAAGGACCCAATGGTTGGAACCCACATACCTTGACTTTGGAGAATTCTTGATGAAGATTAGAAATGGAGTCTTGAAGCTTGAGTGAAATCCTTAAGATCGGAAAGTGTTTTGGGACTTGAAATTTGGGGTGAAATATTTGTCTAAGTGTTTGAGAGAGTATTGGGGAATATCTTGTATGATATGAAGGTGAAATATGACTAAGTATAAGTGTTTTCAAGCATGGAAAGACTTGGACCCATTACCTAAAAGTCTTGGACCAAACTAAAATAACTTGGCAAAAATAACACTAGTCCGCGCCCTAGGCGCATCATTCCCTGGGCGTGGACAACCATTGGAAATCAAAAGATTAGAAAAAACTATTTTTTGCTATGGGTCTTCTAAATTCTGGGTTATGCCCATTTCCCACTCAATTTTTTTCTCTGATCGAGAATATGAAATAGTATTTTTGAGATCACGCACGAATTTTGTGATGTGTGGAATTTGTGATTATGGGTATTTCCGAAAAACTTTTTTGGGGTGTTTCTATATCTTCCTTTTGGGAATATTCGTCCACAAGTGTCAAACGAACATGCATAGAGAAGTAATTATGAATAATGCAACAAATGCATTTAAACATCATTTCCAAAAATATTAACATAAATGCTCAAAATCACCATAAACTTGTTACTATAAACATGAATGCATGCAAAATTATATGAGGGCTGAAACTGAAGATTTGGAATCATTGATGGGACTTAATGTATTACCATCTGCTTGAGTAGAGTGTAAGAGACATGGGTATTGCCTTTTCATGTATGCCTCAGCTTCCCATGTGGAACTTTCAACTTGTTGATTCCTTTAAAGGACCTTGATGAAGTCTACAACTTTGTTTCTTGACCTCTTCACCTATCTATCCAAAATCCCCACCTAGACCTCCTCATAGGTCAAGTTATCTTCCACAACACCCACAAGCTCTAAAGGCACTATAGCACTTAGGTCATACACATACTTCCTTAACATGGGCACATGAAAGACTGGATAAACCATGTTCATCTCCATAGACAACTCCAACTCATATACAACCTTACTAACTCTCCTCGAGACTCTATACCACATATCATGGGCTCAACTTCACTGTTATGCCAAACTAGACCACACCCTTCATGGGTGAGACTTTCAAGTAAAACCAATCACTAACATTAAACTCAAGATCTCTTCGCCTCACATTGGAGTAGGACTTTTGTCTACTTTGAGATCTTTTCAATATCTCCCTTATCAATCTCCTCTTTTTTAAGACTTCCATAACCAAATCTCGACCTACCAACACCATCTCCCCCACATCAAACCACCCAACTGGGGATCTACAACACCTATCATTTAAAGCTTCAAAATGAGCCATGTCAATGCTTGTGTTGTAGCTATTGCTGTAAGCAAACTCAATAAGTGGAAGATGTTCATCCTAACTACCCTTAAACTCCAAAATACAAGCTCTAAGAATATCCTCAAAAGCTTGGATAGTCCTTTGGGCTTGACCATCCATTTGAGGATGCAAAGCCATGTTAAGTTTGACCTTGGTTCCAAGACCTTTTTGGAAGGACCTCCTAAAATGATAAGTGAATTGAGCACCACAATCTGAAATGACAGATAAGGATACCCCATGCAATCTAACCAAATCATGAATATAAAACTTGGCATAATCTTCAGTATCATAAGTTGTTTTAACTGTAGAAAGTGAGCCAACTTTGTCATTCTATCCATAACAACCCAAAATAGGCAACCAAACCACAAAATCCATGTTGATCTCTTTCCACTTCCAATTAGGATTCTCTATGTCTTAGGCTAAGCCATCCAAACTTTGATGTTCAGCTTTCATGTGTTGACAATTACGACATCCGAATACGAACATGGCAATATCCCTCTTCTTACCACCCCACCAATACACCTCCCTTAAGTCTCTATACATCTTTGTGGAACTTGGGTGAATAGAATATGATGAGTTATGAGCCTCCTTCAAAATCAACTCCCTTAAGTCATCAACACTTGGTACACACAATCTACCTTGGTACCTAAGGGAACCATCTTCCCCTTGGGAGAAAACCTCCACTTTACCATCCTTCATCAAGGCCTTAGCAAGGCGGGGGCAAGATCTTGTTTTGACTTGACTTTGTCAGTCAAAGAAGATTTAGAACCATCAACAACCACTAAACCACCTTTTTCAACTTCATCAAACCTAACACCCAACCTAGCCAACTGGTGAACTTCTCTAGCAACCTCTTTGCCACCATCATCAATATGAGCTAGACTACCCATAGACACTCTACTTAGAGCATTAGGCACAACATTAGCTTTTGTCGGGGTGATAATACATACTCATGTCATAATTTTTAAGGAGCTCTAACCACCTTCTTTATCTCAAGTTAAGATCTTTTTATGTGAACACATATTATAGGCTCTTGTAGTCACTAAACACATCAACTTAAACCCCATACAAATAGTGATGCGAAATTCTCAATGCACACCTCCGCAGCTAATTCAAGATCATGAGTGGGATAATTTCGCCCATGCACCTTATATTGTCGAGAGGCATATGCTATCATCTTACCATAGTTCATCAAAGCACACCCCAAACCAATTCTTGAGGCATCACAATAAACCACGAACTCTTCTAACCCTTCCGATAGAGCCAAGATAGGAGCAAATACGAGCGTATCTTTAAAAGTTTGAAAACACTTTTAACATTCATCGGTCCACATGAATTTTGCCTTCTTTTGAGTCAATTTTATCATAGAGGAACAATAGAAGATAACCCACTCACAAACCACTAGAACTAATTGGCCAAACCTAAGAAACTCCTAATATCCGACTGAGTCAAGGGTCTACGCCAATTTCTTATCACCTCCATCTTCTTAGGATCCACCTTAATGCCATCACCCAAAACAAAATGCCCTAGAAAAGTAACCACTTCCAAGCAAAATTCATACTTTTCATATTTAGCAAACAACCTCTCGTCCCTCATGATTTGCAATACCACCCTCAAGTGATTCGTATGCTCTTCCTCATTTCGGTAATAAATTAATATATCATCAATAAAGACCACCAAAAACATTTCAAGGTAAGGGTTAAAGATCCTATTCATGAGATCCATAAACATAGGCGGTGCATTGGTCAAGACAAAAGACATTACCACAAATTCAAAGAGCCCATACATAGTCCAAAATGTCATCTTAGGAATGTCACACGACCTCATCTTCACTTGGTGGTATCATGACCAAAGATCGATCTTACAAAAGTGACTTACTATTGGGTACTTACTCTTTATGGTAACCCTATTAAGTTACTGGTAATCAATGCACATTTGAAGGGAACCATCTTTCTTTGTTACAAAGAACACTGGTACACCCCAAGGTGATTTACTAGGCCTTTATCCAACAAATCCCTCAATTGATCCTTCAACTCCTTCAATTCCACCGGGGCTATACGGTAAGGGAGAATGGAAATAAATTGTGTATCAAGAAGGAAGTCTATACCAAAATCTATTTCCCTTTCAAAAGAAACACAAGGAAGATCATCAAGAAGGACATCAAGAAGCTCATTGACCAACAGAACCAACTCAATAGGAAGGACTTTAAACTCAACATCCCTAACCTTCACAAAATGATAAAGGAAACCCTTAGAAATCAAATTGTAGACTTTTAGACAATAAATGAATCTATCCTTGACCACCATATTATGACTTTGCCACTCAAGGACGGGCTCATTAGGGAATTGGAATTCAACCTAACAGGTTCTAGAATCAATAGAAGAATGCTATGCATGTAACTAATCAATCCCAAGAATAATATTAAAATACACCATGTCTAATTCAACAAAATCACAAGGCAAGACTTTATGCAATACGGACATGGGACAATCTCTATAGATTGTTTTAATAATAATGGACTCACCAATAGGGGTAGACACTTTATAAGGTTCACACAACATTTTGAGACTCACATGAAGCTTTTTGGTAGCAAAAGAATTAACGAAAGAAAGTGTGACATCCGGATCTATCAATGCATGATGCACATCATAATCAAAAAACTATTAACATACTGGTAACAACATTAGGAAAATCCTCCACTCCTTGACTTCCTTGGAGAGCATAGAACCTATTTTGCCTTGTAGCATGCCCTTGTTGGCCTTTATTTGTCCCTTGGCCCGCATTAGCACCTTAGCCTTGAGGACGACCATCTCTATCTTTGTTTTGAGCATGAGGACAATCAATAAACTTGTGACCTATTTCAGTAAAACTAAGCAAGCATTAGAATTTTTTAAACATGGAACACCATGTTTTCTCCCTGTAACGACCCCAAAATGTGCCCAAAAATGTGCCCATGAATGCTTGAAATTTTAATTTCCATATATCTAAAAATTTGTTTATTATTTTGAAAATTCGACTTCATATTCTTGTTCAAGGGATCAAATTGAGTGGGAAGTGGGTCTAACTTGAATTTTAGAACAATCGTATTAAAATTCAAAAATTGCAAAATTGCAATTTAGGAGGGTCAAATTTGAAGGGGCATATCTCTTAGCACACAAAGAATTGGGTGGCTCGCAACCTACTATAGTAAAGCTCTTTGAATTAGCTTTCCAACTCACTTGGTTTTACCTTATTTCAAGTTTTGATGAATGTGTTACTACCATTTTCATAAAACTTGTTTGTGTAGAGATGTAATTTCCAGAGGCAAACCCATGTCGCCTCAGCGACTCTCCCCTATTGTTTTTGGTGATTGTTTTAATTTTTCAGTCCAAGACTTTTAGATCTTAGGCCTAAGGGTTCCCATACTTGAAAATACCTATACATAACCTTATTTCACCCTCAAATAATCCTAAATATTTCTCAATACTCACTCAAACACTTAGGCTCATATTTCACCTTGAATTCAAGTCCCAACAAGACTAATCTTAAGGATTTCACCAAGGATTTAACTCAAACTTCAAGTCTCCATTAAAGTCTTCTTCAAGGTTTCTTCAAAAGCTAAAGTATGTTGTATTGAACCATTGGGTCCTTTTACCCATGGTGCCTAAGCCTCCTAGTTACTTAAATTGCATGCTTTCAATGTTGATTTACTTATAGGTCTTGATTATTATAAATTTCACTGCACAGTGATTGGGGTTTATGAAAGTTCGATTGTTTAAGCATGTTTTGAGCTCTAAATCTTGGATCTAATGTTGGATTTGATTAGGGGTTTTGATGTGACTGCCTTGGGGGTGTTGCAAGGTGTTGATTGATGGTTTTATAACAGATTTTATTGCATAATTTT
>JAOTQJ010105901.1:0-11305 GCA_025642045.1 Solanum sejunctum | reverse complement strand
CCCACAAAGCACAACACATCACAATTCCACACAATCTAAAAATGGACAGCATAATGTTACCTTCCTTCGCTACATTTGGACGCCGACAACTCCAAACTTATTCCAAATTTAACCAAACTATTACAGCAACATTCACACATAAAAAGACCTAAAATAGTCTTATAACAGTTCTTAAGAATTCATGACGGACGTGAGCTAATATGCTTATATACAACAACCCTCAAGTTCCAATCAACATGACACTTAAGATAACTCGATAAAATGCGCTTGTTAAATGAAACCAAAATTAGGGAAGAAACCTTAGGGTGATGTTTATAACTCAAACCATCTTACAAAAATCAAGTTCTCTTCATAATACAGCTCACAAACCATAGAGAAATCACCAAAACAAAAGTAGAAGGTGTAGCAAATTCCAGCACAAAATCTGTCGAGATTTTCCAGCATCAATATACTAGCATATACCTCTTGTTTTTCACAATAAAATCATAGTAAACACACATATAAACTTACTTAAAATTATATTAAAGATATAGGGATTTTATAAGAACCCTAGAAGTTCCATTTTATGCTGCTTTGCAAGTCAATACACGTTGAGAGAAAAGTTGGAGACAGCTGATTTTTTTTGTGTTCAAGTTAATTGTGACTTGTGGGAGCTGATTTAGGCCCTTTTTAAAGGGATGTTCAGATGACTTACCAAGGCTACTTAAGTCTTACCTCGCAAATCTCATGATGAAGCTATTTTATCCTTTCATTTGGACCTTTTTGGGGCTCCAAATTTGTTGGACTTGGGCTGCCTATTTTCAACTTTCTTGCTCACTTGGGTTGGGCCTAAAGTATCCAAGAACATGTGATGTATTTGGTCCCTTTTGGTTATACTTGTTTTGTTTATAATATAGCACATTTATGTTGCCAAAACATGGGCTAAAGTTGCACTCTCAATACGGACTTTATTCATAATCAAACTTGGACAAATTTGATGTCCAGCCTCATCTCTGGTTAGATAGAAAATTTAAGCTAAGGAAGTAGGTGACTCACCTGCTAGCTTACTAAGTCCTAGAAGCAACTCAATTCTATTACTTTATTTAAGGTCATAATGTACTCAATTAGACACAAAACATGTATACACTCGACCCTCTTAAGCGTTAGACGCACATATAGCCCATTAACACAAGATTCAAGCACTTTTGAAAATTAGCACTAATTCGACCAAGCCATGTCATGTTTCTTTTGAGTTGTACTAGTATTTTAAGGTGTGCGGTGTTACATAATGACCAAAAAAAATTTGAAAAATGTGCGTCGAAAGTGCCTTAAATCATAATTTTCGTATATCTCAAAATTCGTGCATGTTATTATAAATTTGACTTCTTATTCTTATTTAGGGGGTCAAATTGAGTAGGAAATGGGTCTAACCCCAATTTTAGAGCAACTATATAAAAATTTCAAATTCTCAAAAATGCAATTCCCAATGATGTTCTCACTTCACTTCCGCGATGCGCACTAGTGTTAAAATTGGTGCAGATTTTGACTTCAGTCCAAGAATTCTAAGTCTTGGTTTGAAGTGTTCCCAAACATGAAAATACCTATACTTCGTCATTTTTCACCCTCAGATCATTCTAAACATTCCCCAATACTCATTCAAATACTTAGACAAATATTTTACTACTAAACTCAAGTTTCAAATACCTTTTCGGATCATAAGGATTGCACTAAAGCTTCATATCTCCACCTCTGATATTCATCAAGTTCATCTTCAAAGCTAAGGTATGTGGGTTTCTTTCATTGGATCCTCTTACCCATGATATCCAAGCTTTGTTTTACTTAAATTTGCATGATTTAAAGATGATTTACTCATGGGTCTTATTTATTATGAAAATCACTACACACTATGATGGGGTTTATGAAATTGTGACTATTTTGCTATATTTTAAGCCATGAACAAAGATATATTGTAAGATTTGATGAACTATTTTGATATATATTGCTTGAGGTTGTTACCAAGTATCTACTAAAGGTTTTACATCAAATTTTTGAGTACTATTTCACACTTGAATGCCATGGTTTTACACTAGAACCACACACACTCTAAGTGTTTGATAAAATGTCCGATTATGGTTTATTGAGGAATTGAAGGTCCAATATGTCTTATGAGTTCAATAACTATATGATGATGATATGATAATGAAATGATGATAAAATGAATATGTATATATGGTATTCGCTGTGTAGTGTTGGAATGTGACAATGCCCTACTCGGGGGTTACCCGCTGGGTAACCTTGTCATGAGATTTGTACCTTGATAACTTATTATGGGGTTTGTACTCAAGCATCACGGGTGGTAGGGTGCGACTATATATCGACCTTGTTGGGTGTTTGTATCCATCAACCTATCAGGGGGTTTGTACTCTAGCACCATGGGTGGTAGGGTGCGACGATCCACTAATCTATCATGGGGTTTGTACTCCGGCACCACAGGTGGTAAGGTGTGATAATCCACCAATATATAAAAAAGATTTGTACCTTAATCACCAAGGGTGGTAGGGTGTGATGATCCACCAATAGTTTAGTGCTCTCTTTTTACATATATATTATGTTCTATGTAAACATATTTTACTTAAGCGTTGGTCATACATGTCGTATTGTTACTATGCAATCCATTGCTTCTCTCTATGCATTTTGACTATGATGCCTATCCCTCATTTCATTGTACCCCACATACTTAGTATATTCAAACATACTAATGCATACTCTGTGCCTACATGATATCACCATGTAGGATCTAGAGCACCATTTGATCCTCCTCCTCCTTCACGTGGCTATACGATATCAATAAAGCTAGTTGGTGAGTCTATTATTATGGGAGCATTGGCCTAAGTTCTTATGTTATGTATTGCTACACTCTATCTCTATTGTATATTTGACTTTAAGGGTGAATATCTAAGTAGTAGAGTTGTTGTTGGACATGATATGTATCTATGCTATGAGACTTGACTCTCTCTTATTTCTTGATGGTTATGATATGAAAATTTATCCATAATCCCAATTCCCCTTGTTTATGCTTATCTCTTGTTATCATTTTAATTTTGTCCTCAACTAAGGATGTATAATGATATGTTCTGAGGCTTGTTTGGGGTTACTCCGGGTTCCCCATTCGGCGGTCACATCTAGGCCTTAGTCTTGAGTCGTTAAAAAGATGGTATCAGTACACTAGGTTATTAGGTCTTTGATGTCCAACACACCATGTTTATTAGACTCTTATTAATGGTTGTGAATCATGCCACAACATTGAATGGGAGGCTATGAGGCATTCTAGAAAATATTTTACTTATTCATGATTTATTTCGTGTGATAGAGTTAGGCCCACAAAGCTTATTGCTAATCTAACAGTTACATCTTAAGCTACTTAGGATAATGATATGAATAATGCAGAGATTCATAATGCTTTATAGGAAGTGGTTATAGCGGCGGCAAACTTGACAACTCACCTCGGTCAACAAGTGGATGATCTCGAGACTTCAAATGGTAAGAGGAGAGGTGGTTAAGCCAAGAGGGCCCGTATTAGAGGAAAGTTCCAAAGTCTCAATGGTAAAGGTGATGTTATGTGTCCAATGTGTTATAAAGCTCATAGGGGCCCTATTTCAGAGTTTCTAATGCTTGTTTTAATTGTGGCAAAGTGGGATATAAGAGGAAGGATTTTCCTCATAGGCAAAATAAGAGTAAAGGAGGTGATAGTGGGATGACTAATCCCAAGTGCCAAAGGTGTGGGAAGTACCATGGTGACCCATGCTTGAGGAAGACCAATACTTGTTATGGATATAGTAAAGTGGGTCACAAGCTAGTGGATTTTCCATATGTTCTAAGGAAGTGTAAAGGGGGTCATGTTGATGAAGTAACTCAAGAAGCGGGTGAGGTGCCTGATGTTGCTAACGGTATGTTGAAATTTTCTTTGGCTTTGATCGTTTGCATTGATGGGATAATGTTCCACTATTTCTTTCATTATTCTTTTGGTTGCTAGTGGGTTTCATGAGTGTCCCAAACTCTTTTTGGTGTCTATCTTATTGATGAGCCTATTGTTGTTTGAAAGTTCATGGTGGTTATTCTATGTTCATATTGCATTAGGTCTTGCCTTGTGACTTATTGGGTTAGTGTGGTGGATTTTGATGCTATGCTTAAGATGAATTAGTTATACATGTGTTGAGTCCCCATTGAATTTACGGCCCATTAAGTCATATTTTGATTCCCTATTAAATTCTTCCTTGAGTGGGGTCTTGTAAGGTGGATGCAAAGGGGCAAGTTCTTTTCTTGTCTTAAGCTATAATTAATCTATGAGAGTGGCCCCTATGATCTTATTGCATAGGGTTTTGTCTTGTGACTTTGGTTGAATTTAGTTTGTTGGATTTGAGGTGTTGAGGTGGTTCAACTAGTTGCATATTGTGTCTCCTTTGATTGTTGAACCTGTAACATTGTGATATGATGGTTAAGAATGGTCAATCTATGGGTTATTCACTTTTTTAAGATTGATCTTTGATTTGAGTTTTCCAAGTGATGATGAGGATAAGTGATAGCCCTAAGTGTCTTTTTGGATTAGGGGTAAGCCTTTGAGTATGTTGGTGTTGTTTCGTTGGCTTATGCACCAGCTATGTTTATGGGTTTCACGAATAGGGTCTTTAGTCCCCACCTTGTTATGTTTGTGGTTGTCTCTAGTGGTGAAATATTGATTTATTTATAGCTTGTGAACCATTTGAAGGTAGTGTTGAAAATCTTAGGGTAAAAGGAGTTGTATGCTAAGAATGTGAAGTGTGAAATGTGGTTAAAGGAGATTACCTCCCTAGGTCATGTGGTATCGGAGGATGGTATTAAGATTGATCCTAAGGAGAAGTATGTGATTAGAAATTGGCCTAGACCTTTAACTCCCCTGGATATTAGGAATTTCTTGGGGTTAGCGGGTTACCACCGGAGGTTTGTGAATGGGTTCTATTCTATTGCTTTTTCCATGACTAAGTTGACCTAAAGGGGAAGGATAAGTTGTCTCCGCTCCTATCTTATCCACACTGGATGGGGTGGAAGGGTTTGTTATGTTGTGATGTTACCCGGATTGGTTTGGTTGTGTGTTGATGTAAGATGGTTAGGTGGAAGTCTAAGGTTTTAGATAGTTTGAGATGCATGAGAAGGGTTATCCTACCTATGACTTTGAGTTGGCCACTATGGTATATGCTTTGAATTTGACATCACTGGTTGCATGAGTGCATGTTGATGTGGTTACCGTTCAGTAGAGCCTTTAATATGCATTCACTCGAAGGATTTTAGCTTAACAAGGAGGTGATTATAACTTCTTAAGGTTATGATATGAGTGTGCATTATTCCCGGGTAAGACTAATATTGTGGCAGATGCTTCGAGTAGGGAGTCTATGGGTAGCCTAGCACATGTTAATGGTGGTGATGAAGAGGTGGCTAGGGAGGTGCATCGGTTAGCTAGATTTGTGGTTAGGTTGGAAGAGGTTGATAATGGTGATGGTGTTATTGTTGATGGTTCAAAATCTTCATTGGTTTATGAGGTTAGAGCAGAGCAAGATCTTGATCCCTCTTTATTAGAATTGAAGGTGTTGATGAAAGAGGACAAGGTGGAGGTTTTCTCCCAAGAGGGAGATGGTTTTCTTAGGTACCAAGGTAGGTTGTGTGTACTTGGTGTTGATGGATTACTGGAAAAGATCCTTGATGAAGCACGTAATTCTTCTTATTCTATTCACCCAGTTCTACCAAGTGTATAGGGATTGAGAGATGTGTATTTGTAGGGAGGCATATAGAAGGCATTGCCAAATTTGTTCCCGATTGTCATAGTTTTCTACAAGTTAAAAAGCTGAGCATCTAAGGATAGGTGGCCTAAGCTAAGACATAAAGACTCCTACTTTGAAGTGGGAGGTGATTAATATGGATTTTTGTTGTCGAGTTGTCCAAGACTAGGAAGGGGTTTTGATTACATTTGGGTTGTGGTTAATAGGATGATGAAATCAGCTCATTTTCTATAGGTTAAAACCATGTATGGGGCTAAAGATTATTCTAGGTTGTATATTCATGACTTGGTAAGGTAGCATGGGGTTCCTTTGTCCATCATATCGGATCGAGACACTCAATTTACTTCCCCCTTTTGGATATCTTTTCAAAGGGGACTTGGTAATAGAGTTAAGCTTAGTACGACCTTCCACCCTCAAATGGATGGCCAAGCCAAAGGAACTATACAAATACTTGAGGATATGCTTAGGGCTTGTATGTTGGAGTTAAGAGGTAGTCGAGATTATCATCTTCTGTTGATTAAGTTTGCCTATAACAATAGCTATCATTCTAGCATCGGTAAGGCTCCTTATGAGGCTCTCTAAGGTAGGCGTAGATCACCGATTAGGTGGTTTGAAGTGGAAGAGGTGGTTTTTTTGGGTTTGGATCTTGTTATGGATTCTATGAAGAAGGTAAGGTTGATTAAGGAAAGGTTAGAGACAGTCCCCAAGTCGTCAAAAGTCTTATGTCGAAGTGAGGAGAAAAGAACTTGAACTCAATGTTAGTGATTGGAGGCTAATTGAATGTTTCACTCATGAAAGGTATGGTTTGCCCCGGTAAAGAGGGAATTGAATTTATGGTTTGTGAGTCTTCATAGGGAGTTGAGGAAGGCTAGTAAGTTTGCATGCGAACAAGAAGTGCCTTTGGATACAAATACTGTTCGTCTGGTTCTTCATGTTTTGAGGATAGGTGTTAGTGATTCAAGTGTTATAGGGCTCTTGAGGTTGTGTACATTGTGGGGAATGAGTTGGCCTATGAAGAGGTCCGGTTGGGAAGTTTGGGTTGATATGAGTAAAGATTGATCTGTGAGGGTGTAGTGTTTCTCAAGGCCCATTGGGAAAATTGTCAAGTCGATAGTATCTCTCGGGGAGTAGAAGTGGGCATGGAGGAGCAATACTCATACCTCTTTCATTCTATTCGAGCTTATGATAACACATTAAGTCCTTTTATGATTCAAAGTCTATTTTTTCGTCCCCCATGCCATTGCATGCATTCATGTTTATATTGAGAAAGTTCATGGTGATTTTAACACTCTTGTTGAGATTTTGAAAATGGGTTTTTAAATGTGTTGTTACATTGTTGATGGGGCTGATCTCTTTATGATTACTCTTCTCTTGTATGTTTCTTTGACATTCAGGGATGAATGCTCCCAAGGGGGAGATATTGTAACAAACCCAAAGAGTGCCCGAAAATGTGTCTCGAAAGTGCCCAAAATTATAATTTCCATATATCTCAAAATATGTGACAATCCCACATCATATTCTTACTCATTAGGACCAATTGAATGGGAAATAGTCAAACCCCGACATTTGAGCAACCATATCAAAATTCAAAATTCCCAATAGTGCAATTTCCAGTGGCGTTTTCGCATCAGTGTTAAAATTAGTGGAGATTTTGACTTTGGTCCATGACTTTTAAGTCATGAGCCTAACTGTTCCCAATGTGAAAGTACCTATACTTAAGACATTTTTCACACTCATATCATTCTAAATATTCCCCAATACTCATTCAAACACTTAGCCAAATATTTTACTCCTAAACTCAAGTCTCAAAACCCTTTCCAGATCTTAAGGATTGCACTCAAGCTTCAAGTTTCCATCTCCAATCTTCATCAAGTTCATCTCCAAAGGTAAGTTATGTGGGTTTATTTTGTGGGTTTCTTTCACCCATGATATCCAAGCTTATATTTACTTAAATTTGCATTATTTAAAGATGATTTACTCATGGGTCTTATTTTTTATGAAAATCACTGCACACTATGTTGTAGTTTATGAAATTGTGATTGTTTTGCTATGTTTTGAGCTATGAAACCAAGATCTATTGTAAGATTTGATGAAGGATTTTGATGTATATTGCTTGAGGGTATTACCAAGCATTTATTGAAGGTTTTACATCAAATTTTCTAGTACAATTTTACTTTTAAATTGTATGGTCTTACGCTAGCACTACACACCCTCTAAGTGTTTGATAAAATGTCCTTTTAAAGTTTGTTGAGGAATTGAAGGTCAAATATATGTCTTATGAGTTGAATGACTATACGATGATGATATGATGATGAAATGATGATGAAATAAATGTATATACATGTTATTCTCTATATAGTGTTGGAATGTGACCATGACCTACTCGGGGGTTGTGTGCCAGCTAACCTTGTCAAGGGGTTCTTACCTTGATAACCTATTGGTGGGTTCGTATTCCATATGGTAGGGTGCGATGATCCACCAAACTATTAGCAGGGTTTGTACCTCAATCAACAAGAGTGTAGGGTGTGGCGATCCACCAATAGTTTAGTGGTCTCCTCTTATATATATTATGTTCTATGTAAGCATATTTTACTTAAGCATTGATCATGCATGTCATATTATTACTATGCTATCTATTGCTTATGTCTATGTATTTCGACTATGATGCCTATCCCTCATTGCATTGCATCCCACATACTTAGTACATTCGAACGTACTAATGCATACTCTATGCCTATATTATGTCCCCATGTGGGAACCTAAACAATGTTTAATCATCATCATCCTCCACGTGGCTAGCACGATATTACTTAAGCTATTTGGTGAGTCCTCCATTCCGAGGACATTAGTCTATGTTCTTATGTTATGAATTGCTACACTCTAACTCTATTGTATAATTGACTTTTAAGGTGAACCCAGTTGTTTGTCTTGGCCCCCACTATTATCTAGGTAGTAGAGGTGTTGTTGGACATGATATGTATCTATGCTGTGAGCCTTGACTCTCTCTTGTTTCTTGATGGTTATGATATGGAAGTTTACCCTTAGTCCCAATTCCCCTTGTTTATGCTTATCTGTTATTGTCATTTTAATTACTTCTGCAACCAAAAATGTGTAATGATATGCTATGAGACTTGTTTGGGATCCCTCTAGGTTCCCTATTCATCGGTCATGTCTAGGTCATGACATGACCAACAAATGAGAAACCTAAAGGAAATCCAAACAAGATTCATAGCATATCATTACACATCCTTGGTCATGGAAACAACTAAAATGACAATGAGAGATAAGCATAAACAAGTGAATTGGGACAAAGGGTAAACGTCCATATCATAACGCCAAGAAACAAGAGTGTCAAGGCTCATAGCATAGATACATAAAATATGCAATAATACCTCTACTACATAGATAAGAGCGGGGGGAACAACAAACAACCAGGTTCACCCTTATAGTCAATACATAAATAAAGGAAACATAATCTTAGTACATAGCAAGAGATCACACGTAATGTCCGCATAATAGAGGACTCACCAAAAGCTTGAGAGACAATAGTACTAGCCACCTAGAGGATGTGGATGAAAAAGCGGTGCACCAATTCCTACATAGTGACATTATATAGGCATAGATCATACACTAGTTTGTTTGAATGTACTAAGCATGTAGGATGCAATGCAACAAGAGATGGGCAACATAGTCAAAATGCTTAATTATAAGCAATGAATAGCATAATAACAATATGAAATGTATGAATGATGCCTGAAGTAAAACATGCTTACAATCCAAATCAACTTGTGTAGTTCATAATACATAGTGTTGGAAGAAACCTCAACTGATATAAAATAAGACCAAGCGAGCTATAACATGGAATCCCGCTGTCAACCCCATATTAGAAGAAAGGGGAAAGTTACTTGCCAAGGTAAGCCTCCTAATACCTAAGTGGATCCACTAAACCTTATATGAACTGGGTACTTGCCTCTAGTTTTTGGACTTGGGTACTCACCTAAAGCTGCCATATTTAAGGTACTCACCTCTTAAAGATTTGTGGACTTGTATCTTAGAGATTTGGGGACTCGCCTTTAATCCCTTCACCTACGATGGCACGTAGTTGTAAGACTTGGGGACTTGCCTCTAGTCCACTCATTGCTAAGTCTAATCCCATAGAAAATATATGATAACCATACTTTAATACTTATAATAAACATAGATACATGGCATTAGTAGCTCTCGACATCATTGACCTCAAATAATGAGCCTAACCTCAATCATAAGAATAGGTCATCATCAACATTACCCTTTCATTAACAACAACATCAAAGGCTCACAAGAGTATAATCTGACGAAAGGGGCTTAATCAGGCCCTACAACATCATCAATATATTCATCATTTAAACACATCTTTAGAAAGCTCATAATCATCATAGACTCACTTGAATCATAACTCAACCAATAGATCATCAAAACTTAAAGAATCCTAAAAAGGCATTTTATCAAACACTTGGTGGGTGTGTATTGCTACTGCAAAACCATATAATTCAATAGTATTATCATGCTAGAAAATCCAATTTAAAACCATCAATAGATACTTGGTAACACCCTCAAGCAATAAACATCAAAACATTTCATCAAATCTCACAATACATCTTAGATTCATAGCCTAAACCATAGTCAAACAGTCATAATTTCATAAATCCCAACATAGTGTGCAATTTTTGAATTTCATAATAGATAAGACTCATAAGTAAATCAACTTTAAATCATGCAATTTTTGAGAAAAGGAAGCTTGGGAATAAAAAGTGAAAGGAACCCATAAAAGAAACTCACATACCTTAGCTTTTGGTGAAACCTTGAAGAAGATTGGAGATGGAGACTTGAAGTATGAATGAGAACCTTCAAATCTAGATGAGTTTGAGACTTGAAATTAGGAGATGAAATATTGGCTAAGTGTTTGAGTAAGTATTCGGGAATGTTTAGAATTATATGAGGATGAAACAACTAGATATAGTATTTCCACATTTGGGAACACTTAGGCCCAAAACCCTAAAGCATTCGACCTAGATAAAAATCACTGGCAACAAAATATACAGGAACGCATTTGACCTATGACTCAGTCGTAGAGGCAAGATTCACACATGTCCGTAATGGTTGCGCATTGTGGTACCATCGTAGATTTATTCTGGAAATAAAAATTTACAAAAAAATAAATTTTTAATTGTTTGTTGGCTCTTAAATCAGTGTTAAACTCATTTGCCACTTAATTTGACCCCCCGACCAAGACTATGAAGTCAAATTTTCCATATCTTATATGGATTTTGAGATATATGGAAATTATAATTTTTGGCACTATCGAGGTACATATTCAGGAAACTTTTCTTGGGGTCATTACAGTGCATTATCATCATCCTCTTCTTGAAAATGAGTCATCCTCAAATCCAAATATTTGCCTACAACACAAGGATATAAATCACTAACATTGAAAACATTATGAACATTATACTCACTTGGCAAGTCAATCATGTAGG
>JAOTQJ010105880.1:0-11305 GCA_025642045.1 Solanum sejunctum | reverse complement strand
GAATAGATGCTAGCTACACTTGCTGAAATTGGTTGGACAGATTCTGTGCAGAAAGTTGCTGCACCTTTTCCTTTTTGCTTTGGTGATTTATCTATGGTTCTTAATTTATATTATGAATATAACTTGTTTTAATTAACATGGTTTGAGTTATAAATATCACCCTAAGGTTGCTGCCCTGATTTTGGTTTCATTTAACAAGCACGTTTTATCGAGTTATCTTTGTTGATTGAAACTTTAGGGCTGTTGTGTGTAAAGCTACTAGCTCAAGTCCTTAATGACTTATTAAGTGATGTTATGGTAATTTTTAAGGCCTGTGTATATGTGTAAATGTTGCTTGAATAGTTTGGTTAAAGTTGGAATAGGTTTGGAATTATCAACGTCGAAATGTAGCGAAGGAAGGTGACGTTATGCTGTCCGTTTTTAGATTGTGTGGAATTGTGATGTGTTGTGCTTTGTGGGCTGTTTAAAGGATGTTATGGACTTAAATTAGGCTATACATGATGTGTACATGCTAATGTGTATTGTAAAATATAATTAGGGGCAGAAAGTTTAAAGGAATTCGCCCGGGTTTATAAACACCCGCTTGCTGCCCATGTGTTGTTTTTTTATGTGATTGGGATGCCAAGGTGTATCTATTGGCTATTAGTGCTAGTTTTATCCTCCACTATGTTGTAGATAAGTATTTGGAGAAAGGAAAGGTTATCTCAAGACAGTAACTAGGTCATACCACGAGGTTTGTAAGGTTATTTGATTTGGTATCACTTGGGATGAAACATAGCTCTCTCCTTGGCACATAAAGGCATTCACCAACTCTGCACAACTATTAACCATGTCTCCACTCTTGTACAGGTTCACATAATTCCATACATAATCACCTTTAAAACTGCATACATATTTGGATACCAAGTTATATGAGTTCTTGTTATGGAATAAAGTTCACAAGTTGTTCCAATTCATATGCATTTTCATTGTCATGTTGTCTTGTGTGATTATCCCCATGTCACATGTTACCTATATAGCCCTACAGCTCCAATATTATGGCCACCAAAAGAATCATCTCAAAGGTAATTAAAAGATACAGTATACAGTTGATGGGTGGAGCCCGAGGGTGTTCAATAAGAACCTAGCATAGGGACGTTCCTGCTATAATTTACCACTGATCGGTTGGTTATTTGATTACAGCTCTACATAAATTTTACAGTACAGATTTTACAGTAAAGGTAAAGTGATATAACAGACATAAAGTACATGATTCCAAAGCATAATTTATTCGTAGTCCCTGATCTTCCACAGATACATGATTTCATTTGAGTTGTTACGTTATATACAATATATCCTTCCTTACATACTCAGTACATTATCCTGTACTAACATCCCTTATGGGGGACCTACATTTCATGTTGCAGGTACAGGTGCTAGTAGATCTACCCAGTAGGACTACAGGATATTCAATTGTTGTCATCAAGCTCAGGTTGCTTCGGGGCTTTGTACATGTCTAGAGCTTATATGTTTTTATTGCATAGTTTGTTTAGCTGGGGCCTTTCCTAAACCTTATTAGATGTTTTTATTTATTTAGAGGCTTTGCGGACTATGTATAGCACAGTGAATTCATGTCTGGTAGTTTAGACAGCGTGGCCCAACGGTCTAGTCATATGTATTTCCTTTGGCTTCTTATCATTGTTTATCTGCTTAAAGGCATGTCAAATGTAGAAAACTCATATAATATATATAGAACACATATAATTACAAGTTGGTTCTCCCGAGCCTTATCGGCAATGGGTACTGGTCCGCCCTACGGGACTTTGGGGCATGAAAGATAGAGACATCTCCCGCGGCTCCCAATCGTAAAAGAGGAGAGTCGGCTGTGAAGAGGTTCCTAATATGGTCATATGTGAAATCTTTATGAATCCAAATACCCTATTCTCTGGACCAGCTTAGACTAACTATTCTATGATCGAAGTCCCATCTCGCACTCTATTCCTGAGGATCACACACGATACGAAGGTAATAGCTCCCCTAGTTCACTCTATTTCTACTATAATAATTACATAAAATAGTCGAGTTGTTAGTGTTGTTTTGATGATAGCATAAATTCCGACTCATTACCTTGAATGAGAGAATGCACTTGAGATCGCATTTAGTTAGTGTTATATGTCTCATTCTACAGCTCTAATCCTAGTGGTTATAGCATAGTCTAGTTTGATAGAACCAGGGTTTGACTAGTCTTGCTTTGGAGGGGATTTCGTAGTTTGACTTTTTATTCATTCCTATCTGACTTTTCATTAGGGTATTACTTTCGTAGTCTTAGTTTTGATTCATTCATAGTCTGTATTTGGAGGCACTTTATTTTGCTTAGACTTATTAGTCTTTGGCTTTGGATGCTTCACAATTTTTGTTTGCTTCTCCTTCTTCTTCTTAGTTTTCTGCTTCTCCTGCTTTTTCTTAGTTTTCTTTTTCTAGTCTAATGTAGGGTTAGGTTCCTCTATTATTTTTTCTTCTTCTTTATCATTGAGTGTTCTGTCTTTTGTAAGACTAATCTCTCTCTCTGTAGTGGATTAAGTGTGCATCTTATTATCGGTATTATTCTTTAGTGATGTCATCTATTTGTATCTCTCATCAATCTCTCTTTCCTTCTGAGATAATTTCTCACTGAGAATGGTATTTTCATTTAGTAGTTGTATTATATTATTCCTTAGTGATTTTACCATTTTCCACAATGGTCTAGGCCAGACAAGTCTTTGAGATCAATTGGATCAGTATCCACCTAGCTATCTCTGAAATAGACTGGTATCCTCTTGTTCTCCGGCTTAATCCCCAGCTTGACAAGTGTGTCCTTCTTGATGATGTTAAGAGAGTGCCAATCAATCCGGAAGTTGCTTTCCACCTTTACCTGTTCTGTATAAGATGTGTTCTCGAACAGTGACTTATACAATTCTAGTTTAACCAGGGATTTTGCTAGTCCCTTGAACTTTAGAACTTTGTTATTATCTATTGTGATGTAGCTATAGGCTTTCGATGCTAAAAAGTAGCCTTGAATGATTTTGTCATCTAGCTTAAACATACCTATGACAGAAGAAAGAAATAAATTCACTAGGTAGTGGCTGACTAAGCACAACAGAGTCTATGTCCGTGTAGTAGCAGTCCTCTCTTGAGATATAAGGGTACATATAGATCCTAGCAGAGGCAGTGATCACTGCTGCTAGTTAGACAACAGACTTTTTTGGTAGGTTCCAATAATTTGAGTCCTTCTTGGTATTGCTATAGTAGGCTATGATGTAGTTGTTCATGCTAAGCTTATCAAAAAATAGAATCTCACTAAACCAGAGAAAATGTTTGTATTGATCTTTATCGACTACCTCGGTTATTGTGCCTTTAGGGTTAATGCCAAATCTACCGTATAGCGAATTCATAAGGATCGTGTACACATAGGCCAAGGCCTCATTACCTTGCCTCTAACTTAGACTCATAAAATGTGCTAACAAAGTCCTTGAATGGGCTTTCCCTCCTCTCAAAGAGGTAGCCAGAGATTGGGAGCATAGTGTAGCCTAGGCCTCTTGCATACTTTATCTCCTGGCTATAGTAAACTCCAACAAATTCCTCAGTTGGAAAGATAAGTGCGTTATTCTTATATCGATAGGGTAAAAAGGGCCTCTCGATAGTCTTCAAACATACCAATAAAGCCAAACATGCTATCTAAGTCCAGATAGGCATTTCAAATTCCTTCATTACATAGGGATAGAGAGAGTCCACATCATAGTAGTGTAGGTCCTCGCATGACCACCATAGTAACCTTGCCTAATAAAGCTATTGCATTGGAAAATTAGAAGAATCATAGTATTTCATACGAAAGATGCTTAGATCAAGTGAGGCAAGGGTTATCTTGCTATCAATGTTCACCTTGTACAACTTTTGATATATCTCTTGAGCTTTTTGCAATACACCCCCAAGGAGATGGATGTACTGCTTCATATAGTCTAACAAGCTCTTTTTCATAATAGCTAGATTTGAATGTGTCACCTTATCATATGGTATAGAGCCTTTTAGACCTAGACCCAGGCACAAACTCTTAGGTAGGGTGCTAAGTCTACCAGGGACTATATTCAAGGAGTGTCTTTAGTGGAATAACATCTTCTTACCAGAATAGGCAGCTAACTCGTAAAGCCTATTATTGGTTTTACCTTGTAGCTCTTCTAATGACATGAAATCACTAACATTCCATTGAATCTAGAAATTGTGGAATTAAATAGTTAAACAAGATTTTGCTTGTTTAACAATCACTGATATCCTCTTTACCAAGTCATAAAGTACAAAGCTTCTCCTTTCTTCAAAAGAATCCAGGATTAGAGAGTACTCTTCACTGAAGTAGGTATCAATCATAAGATCATTGATCTCTTCACTGGGATAAACCATCAAGAGACCAGCAGCATAAGGCGTATTAATGTCATCAACTAGTATAGTCTTGGTATTGGCAACAATGAATGGGTTTAGCTCAGTGCAACATGGTTTGAGTGCTATGATAGAGGTTGGATAGCTACGCTTAGAATTTTTGATCTCCCTTGCTGTTATTAGCTCGATCTCACTCAATCCGCCTTGAGTGATTTATGCTATCTCGCTCCTCAGAAGATACTGGAATACCCTTCTTTTTCCCATCCATATAGACTCAGATCATGAGGCAAAATATATAATCTCAGTCGTAGATTTCACTGTATTTTTGAATATATTTATATATATGAGCATAAACTAACTTTTTGGAAGTAACTTAAAATCAAGATCAGTCAAGGGGATAGTAGGACCAAGCATAAATGTTATCTCCTCTCCGTAAGAACGCATCACGGTAAAGGAAATCCATTCATAGTTGCATTACTTATAGCTTCCTTTAGCTTCCTTATTTCTAGACAAAGCAAATTCGGAATTGTATCACTTCTACCCATTCGCTCGGAGTTCATAAATATAGCCATCCTTTCCAAAATGGAATGAAGAGGCCATTTTCCACTGAAAAAGGATACGAGCAATTTGGAAGAAGTCATATATGGAATGAGGGCGACCTATGTAAATACATCGCTTTCTTACTCGTGCAAATGAACTCTTTATTGGCAACTTGGACAACTTAGAACGATGTTTGTCCCGCATATCTCTAGGAAGATCGGATTTTTATAAAGCTTTCATCTCAATTCTATTTAGCCTAGCCACGAGCAATCTACATTTGTGATCTCGTATATTTTTCTTCTACGACATCTTACTGAGTTTCCCCCTCATCTTTTTGCAAAAATCCTCTCCACGGTGGTAAAGTCTCATCTTGTGTGTCGGCCGAAGTTACAATAGTAACATTGAACCCTTAAATATGTTCGAATACCTCAAAATGATCTTCCAATTTAGAGGAGGATTCGCAAAATTCCATTTCCATCAAGAATTGAATTGACCTTTCCCTTATTTCAACTGGAGAATCTAATAGAGACATTACTATGGATATTTTGACAAAAAATGTGACATTTCATGCCCTCGGAGAGTGCTTTGTCGTGCTAGGTCAATGATATATCCTTTTTTGTCTTTGTTTGACCCAGGATTGGATTTAAACCACTTTCCCATTGAAGACCTTTGTGTTTGTATTAATTTATGACCGCACGAAATCTCCATAGCCAAATTTCCATTTTTGATAGAAGGTGTTATCTTTGGTACTACTATTATTTTACACGATCCAGGAACTTTCATAACGTTAGCGTGATTCGGTTTGAGCAACAGATCCTGATGTGATACATCCTTGTAATGAAAATATAGTGGAAATATGATTTGATCCATAATAAGTATTAGATTGAAGTTTTGTTAAAGAAGACCGTCATCTCCTATCCTAAAGATACAAAGCACCCGGTCCTCTTCTCTTGTGTCAAACTGTAGTGTAGTGTGGTGAGGGGTTGCCTCACAGAAAGAGTGGAAAATTGGCATCAAAAAAGGTAGAATTTTTGTAATTACTTTTATCAATTGCTTTTTTAATTAAACTATGAAACTGAACATTGGGTGAGATATTTGATATTTAATGTGTTTGGGATGTCGATTGGTTTGTCTAGAGAGGAGCTTCTCATAAGTGAGATCGCTGGCGTCATGGTGACTTTTTTGGTTGTCTCCCTTTCTCGCACTATCACGAATCTAAAGCGTAGAAAGCGCTACTGCTAAATTAACTGAAGCAACTAGATCAGTGTAAACAACCATTGATGTTGCTGGATCAATAAAATTACTTAGGCAACCTCTTTATGCACGTTGCTATCCCATCATAAGAATATATGACATTCGCCGTCGAGTATCAAAATGATAAGGATGGATTACTGCCAAAGAGATTGCTACCTTAGGGCTTTAGGGAGATATGAATGCAGGTCCAATGACGAATGAACCTGGTCTTCCTAGGTTCCTATTAGTTGGGGTTATCCCATAGTGGATAGGGCTATTTTGAACCAGGTGGAATGGATGGAGGGCATTGATTAGTTAGTCAAAATATCATAAGAGAAGCAGTTTGCGGATCTGAACCTATCTTCATTCTTAAAAGATTCCAATCTCCCTAAGTAGGATGTGAACCTATGACTATTTAGTTAATAGCCAACCGCTCTACCACTGAGTTATTAGAAAGAAAGAAAGAAGAGAAAGAACTGTGAAAACATATTCCCTTAGTTAAGTTAGTTTACAATGTTCTATTCCTTCCTCACTCTCACCCGAGTGCAATTGCTCTTCTTTTGAAATTCTTTCCACTATTGCCAGATAAAATCATAAGAGGTGAAATATCTTAATGCCAGGTTAATGCACGGTTCACCAGGTTCTACCACTGCAGGGCACAATCATGCTAGTTAGGCTATATGCTTAATACATGCAAGTCGAACATCTGACATCTTTAGTCTTTTTCCCATTGCTTTCTTAGTTGGTAAACCCAACCTAAAAAAGCAATTCACGACAAAGAAGTCTTTCTTCTTTACTTACTTAATTGCTTTAAGTAAGTAAAGAAGTAAAGTGGATCACTAATAGATAACAGATACTGAAATGCATTTTAATTTTAATTTTATAAAAAGGGGTTGGGAGAAAGGAGGTTCTTCACAGAATAGGGTGACCAGTAAGTCCATTCTCATTCTTATGATAATTTTTCTTAGTCTTGGGATATTCCTCACGACCACGACTGCTCAATGGCTATTCCTCACGACCATGACTGCTCAAAGTGATGCAAAAGAACCATGATAATTAGGATCTAAAGATGTAGAAGCACCTATAATGTAAGGAATAACAGGCTTATATCACGATGTATTTTTCTTCGTTATTCTGATTTTGGTTTTCGTATCATAAATCTTGGGTCGCGCTTTATGGCATTTCCACTATAAACAAAATCTAATCCCGCAAAGAATTGTTCATGGAACTACTATCGAGATTCTTCGGACCATATTTCCTAGTATCATACTTATACTCAATGGACGAGGTAGTAGTAGATTTAGCCATTACTATAAAAGCTATTAGACATCAATGGTATCGGAGTGCGCCTCTTCACGAGGGTGATTAAAGTGCAACAAAATGCCTTAAAGTTGAATATGGTTTGCAAAGCATCTGGCTTACCAATAATCTCCCATTCCCGCCGTCAAGAGACTTTAATAACTATAGCATGCTAGAAATGGGGAGTTGAGGTGGTTATACCTATACCCCAAAATGCTCCTAGTATAGTATTTTATGGTTCCATTATTATTATTGTTGGAGGCTTGCTTTGCCCTCTTCTCGTTGTGGAACGATATATGAGAAATAGATGCTCAGCCTGTAATGTTCGATAACGGTGCTGAAGTAGTGAATCTATCGGCACCATATAGTGGTATATAGATTTGGACCTAATGGTCGAGTTAGTAACCTTTGGTAATGAGGGATCCCCATTGGCAACAACCACAGTAGTAGTTTCGGAACTACTGGGCCGGGAGAGGAGCTGAAAGCCACTTGACTTACAGAAGAGGATCAAGGTTATAAGATGTTCCTGCTACTCTTTCTTCGCTTGAGGGACAGAGGTCCTATGGTAGGTAACAGCAGGCACAAGCAAGTTGACTGAAGGGGACCAGTGCCTCTACTCTTCCACCAAGGAGTCGTTCTTGCTAGAAGCAAGGGATGTCATGAACGGTGGGAGGTCACAGAGAATTGACCTATTCATATAGCGATCCTATGATCGATACAAGATATAGACTATCTAATTCTTTCTTCTATTCTATTTTTGAAAAAAAAGAAGGGTGACTCAACTTCTCAGTGTTAGTTGGTGGTGGGACCTGTTAGTATATTGCATACTGGAACGTGGGAATTCGAGGTCTCATGAACTACTACTAAAAACTAACTTTATTTTGCTTTTGTGGACAAACAATATTTGGTCAGGCCTATGGTTGGATTTTTTTAGATCTATGGGCCAGCCAGCCCCAGCCTTTTACATAAGCATAGGGAATCTATACTCGAGCGTTCTACTAGGCCCCTGACAGGATAGGTGAGGAATCAGTCTGAATCTTCTTTTTTGGGGCTACAACTTCACTGAGCCAACTATCATCCCTTTCCACTAGGTATTTTTCGAACAAAGAAGATGACTATAGGATCAAATTCGCTCATCAAGAAACTGCTCATCCCATACCTTTTGCCTGTCTCATATGTGTGGAACCTAGTCTTTTTTGGTTCCAACCTCTCCCTCGAATACATAGGGTAGGTAGGGCTGGGTGAGAAATGGTTCCCTCTTTCCAATAAACTTTCCTCGGCCTTCAATTAACCTTACTCATGAAGGGTCTAACGATCGATAGAACTACCTAAGTAAAGCAAAATAGTGTTCTTTCTCAGAGTAGGCGTGGAGAGCTTTTTGTGGGGAAACTTGCAAGTATAGTTTGGGGGGAGGCAAGCGTCGACCCTACCTTATGAGTATTCAAATGATAATAGTTCTAATGAATGGTCACTCACTTTTGATAGTTATACAATTCTAGAAGATGATCTAGAATTGGGTCAATCACGTTTATTAAAAGTCGACAATAGAGTGGTTCTACCAGCAAAGAGCCATATACGTTTTATTGTAACATCTGCTGGTGTACCTCATAGCTAGACCATACCTTCCTTAGGTGTCAAATGTGATGTTATACCTGGTTATTTAAATCAGACCTCTATTTCGGTATAACGAGAAAGAGTTTACTATGGTCGGTGCAGTGAGATTTGTGGAACTAATCATGCCTTTATGTCTATCGTCGTAGAAGCTGTTCCTAGGAAAGATTATGGGTCTCGGGTATCCAATCAATTAATCCCATAAAGCACAAAAGCTTATGCAGAAATGAAAGAGGAGGTTGAGGGAAGCCACTAAATTGAGGGCTTCGCTCGCTCGCTCTAACACTCATTTAGCAGACAACGAGTGGAGTGCATAAGTTCCCTTTAGAGATAAGGGTGAGTACTACACAAGCTCGTAAGTAAAGTACTACATGAGCCTTGTCTACGAAGCAGAACGACCTTATCTTGATTGCTTCAGGCAAAGCTTCTAGCTCTAAATAATAGGAATTCTGGTATCGCAGGAAGACTGTCGACCATTACGAGTGATAACAAAGCCAAGCCGTCTAAAGGCGAGTAGTCCTTATAGAAAAGGGACTAATATAGCCCTATTTTCTCTTTTCTCCGGGGACTTCAACGAGTCTAACAATCTCATAAAATGACAATTCTTCACCCTTTCTTCAAATAGAAGAACAATGGATTGAACAGGACAGGACAACCAAGAAAGGAAGCCTAACATAGATATTGATTTGAGCAAAGAAACTTAAACCGGTACCAGAAAGCAAAAAAGAGATGTAATTCTAGATTGAATAGATAACCGACCTACAATAAAATCCAAATCGAATTCCTAATTCCATTCTCTAAGATGAACTAAAGAGATGTATCTAAGTAGCCAAGGCAAGAAGAGTGCTAACAGTCTTCATATTGGAAAAAGTGTCAAAATAGTCAATACCAAATTCTTGGTTTTAACCTTTAGCAACAAGGCATGCTTTTTAACTATGGAAACTACCGTCAGATTTCAACAAAACACAGTATACCCAATCAGCTTTTGGTGGTAGAGAAACAAGGAAGGTCCCATGTATGTTTTTTTAATAGCTTTTAACTCCTCAGCAATGGCATTTTTACAACACATGCTCTTCCAGGAATCTTGAAAAAAGAATTTTGGGATTAAGCAATTCTTAGATTTTGACCTTACTGGAGCTGATCAATTACGTCGACCCTTTTGTGGGTTAGATATAAATATAGTAGCATGTCCGAAAGAAACTTAGCTGAATAGCTACCTGATGAAAGGAATACAGACAAGCATTTAACCATAAAGCGGTTCTGACTGAATAGAATACTGAACTAAATCAAAGGCAGGAAAGCTAACTAAAGGCAATTAGATTTCCACCTATTATACTGTCCAACAAAGAGCCAGAAGGAAAAGCAATCAAACGCTCTGTCTATTGCAGCGGTAACATATAGATAGATGGGAGAGAGGGAAGCATTCAAACCATTTAGCTCCTTGAGCCCATTAGCTCGTTTAGAAGGGTATTCATTCTTGAATCAGTGACTTAGAGTAAGGGCTCATGATCAATCAAATCAGACTAGTGGGGCATCTTTCTTTTCGTAGTAAGCAACTCTCTTTGTTTAAATAAAGACTGTTAGAGGTTAAGGAGAAAGACCTCTCCCCTCTTCTTGTTACTAGTTGACTTGCCATTGCTGCATCTTATTATTTAAGCTTACATATAGTTTTTCTTTTCAAATTGACCTTTCCTGTTGACTTTTCTCTTTTTGATCGCCTTGATAGCTTCACCCCTGCCATATGTAAATTGATTGGTATCCATAAAAAGCCAGGCCTTCATTTTTTCCTTCCTACTAGATTGACATTTACCTATCTGTTATTCCTTTTCCATCCAGTAGGAATCATTCATCTAGTCGTACTTCATTCAAAGTCCCCGAGCTTTCTTAATAGAGGTACATAGGTGGCTTCCTCTCTCCCGATCAAGGGATTTCACATGGTTTGTATTGGGATAAATGAGCAAGCAAAGAGTCTTCATCTTCTCTTTGGAAAGGCCATAACCATAATGAAGGGAGACTCTTATATGTCAATTACTATGACTTTACGTCTAGTTTGGGTCATGTATAAAGGGTTTCCACTAATTCATATACATGCTTTAGCATAACATATTCTAATTACAAATGTATTAGAATGATTGATGATTATAGTCTTACTATATTTCCATGTTTGAAATGCGAAACATGTGGTTAAATCTACTCATTTTTTTTAGCAAGATCTCTCCTATTTGAATCTATCAGT
>JAOTQJ010105869.1:0-11306 GCA_025642045.1 Solanum sejunctum | reverse complement strand
TTCTGAAAGTTGTCTTGGGTATATCTTGCTCCTTCACCCTCACTTGGTGATAACCTGATCTCAAATCAATTTTTGAATAGCCTTTTGCACCTTGTAACTGATCAAATAAATCACCACTCCTGGGAAGGGGATATTTATTCTTAATTATCACCCTATTCAATTGTTGATAGTTGATACAAATTCTCAAGGTGCTATCCTTTTTGCGTACAAATAACACTGGTGCACCCCAAGGAGACACACTAGGTCTTATGAAACCCTTATCCAATAAGTCTTTTAGCTGCTCTTTTAATTCCTGCAATTCTGCTGGGGTCATTCTATATGGAGGGATATAAATAGGTTGAGTGCCTGGAAGTAAGTAAATACCAAAATCTATTTCTTGTTCAAGAGGTAAGATTGGAAGCTCTTCAGGGAACACATCAACACATTCATTCACTACTGGAACTTATTGAAGAGTTGATGATTCTGCCTCCATATCCCTTACTCTAACTAAATGACATATACCCCTTAGATATTATCTTTCTAGCCTTAAAGTAAGAGATACACTTCCCTTTTGGTGCCCCAACATTGCCTTCCCATTCCAGAACTGCCTCATTTGGAAAGTGAAAGTACACTCTCTTAGTTTGACAATCCACGATGGCATAACAAGAAGCTAACCAATCCATACCCATTATAACATCAAATTCCACCATTTCTAACTCAATTACGTCAGTCAATGTGTCACAATCACAAACAGTTACTACACAGTCATAATAAACCCTTCTAGCCATAATAAATTCATCAGTTGGTGTGGACACTTCAATTGGTTTGCTTAATAATTTGGGTGTTATCTTAAGCTTTCCAGCAACTAGTGGAGTGATGTATGATAGTGTAGAACCAGGGTCAATTAATGCATATACATTATGTGAAAAGATGGACAATGTACCTGTAACCACATCAGGTGAAGCTTCCAAATTCTGCCGACTCCCAAGTCCATAAGTGCGATTCTAGACTCCGCTAGAGCTAGCTGCCCCTCTAACACCTCTAACACCTCTACCACAACTGGTAGGTGCTTGCTAACCCCTACCTGCTAGAGGAATTGATGATGATAATGCAACAGCTAATCTCGTAGATTGTACTATATCACCCATATGCCTCCTCGGGCAATCTCTCATCATGTGTCATGGCGCACCACACCAATAGCAAACATCTATCCCAACATGACATATACCCAAATGACTCCTTCCATACTATTTACAAGGCTGCCTGGGAGTCATTGGTTGGCCTGCCAAATAACCCATTGTCCGAGCGCCTTACCCTTCACCTTATTGACCAAACGAATTACTTTGAGACCCTTGAAATTGCAGTAGAGCACTAACTGCAAAGTAGGAGGAGGATGGCCTAGGCGATCTATTAAAAAATTGAGGCCTAAGCTCACCTTGGGGTGGTGTAAACTTCCCTGTAGATCTGGCTCTTTCCTGCCCCTCTCCAACTCTTATGTCCTTCTCCTCTGGCTCTGATCCTCCAATTTCTATGTGAAAGCCTGCATTCTTGCTATATCCATATCTTTATTCTATGAAGCAATGGTGCAGTCTCTGACCAGATACGTATCCAATCTATCTATATATCAATGAACTCTATCTACCATTGTAGCAACTACACTAGGAACATACCTTACCAGGGAATTAAATTGGAGGTTATACTCCCTCACACTCATATTCCCTTGGTGAAGATTCAGGAACTGATTTGCACGGGCCTCTCAGATTTCTATTGGCAAATAATGGTCAAAAAATGCCTCTTTGAACTCCTTCCAGGGACTTGGAAGTGCATAGATACCCTTAGATTACTTCTAAGCTTCATACCACAATATAGCCACACCCTTTAATCTATATGTCACTAACTCGACAGCGTCTATACCACTCACGTGCATAACATCTAAAGTGCATTGAATCTAATTAATAAAGTCTTGGGGGTCTTCATTAGGATCTGACCCAGTAAAGGATAGAGGATCCAAATTAAGAAAATCACGTATCCTTATACCAGTTACCCTATTCGTACCACCTGTACCCATAACGGGACCTCCCTACCTTTGACCTTGACCAGCAACTATACGAGTCAATAGTTGGACTACATTTTACAAATCTTGCACGGTAGCATCAATAGGTGGTTCTAGGGGAATTTCACTACTCTCAAGTTTATCGGGAGCTGGAGGAGTTGGAGATGTCTGTGATAAAGACTCCTCTTGAATCTCATCTCGTTGTCTCACCTAGATGGGTATACCAACCACCACTTCAATTCCCTTTACCTTTGTTCTTCCTTGTTTCCAGCATACTTACTATACAAAACAATTTAGGAATTAGACATAATATACCTATTACACTTGACTTTATGGCACGATCTAAAGAATGCAAAGAAAGTAACAAATCCTAAACGCCATGTAGCCTCCTGCTTATAAATATAGTGCACAACACATCCATAAACAAGATTCTACATAGACACGGCTTTGTAGACTCCCTAGGATGACCAGCTCTGTTACCACTTCTGTCACGCCCTAAAGTCCTATTAAGGCGGACTGGCACCCGTTGCCAATAAGGCTCGGGAGAACCAACATGTGTCTATGCACTTTCTATACATATTATGAGGGGTTTCTATGCTTGGCATGCCTTTAAGAAAATAAACAGTGGTAACAAGCCAAAAAAATGCATATGACAAGACCGTTGGGGCCACGGTGTTTAAAGTACTAGGCATGACTATACTTTAATTTAATAGTCTATAAAGCCTCTAGATAAGAGAAAGCATCTGACAAAGGTCGGGACAGGCCCCGCCTCGACTAACTATACAATATAAACATATAAGCTCTAGAAACAGACAAAGCCCCGGAGCAACTTGGAGCTTGGTATCAACAACTGGATATCTTGTACTCCTATTGAGGAGATCTACTAGCACCTATACGTATAGCATGAAATGTAGCTCCCCCTTAAGGGATGTCAGTACGAGATAATGTATTGAATATGTAAGGCAGGATACACTGTATATGAAGTAATAACTCAAATAAGACCATGCATTGGTGCAAGATTAGAGACCACCTTTGGTTATACTTTGTAATCATGTACTTTATGTTTTTTATATTACTTTACATTTATTGTATAATCTGTGCATAATTGTAATATAAATGACCAACTGATCAGTGATAAGACTGTATTGGGATTGTACCTGGCTAGGTTCTTCCTTAACCCCTCGGGCTACCACCCGTGATAGGATCGTCCTTGGCTAGGTGATTCTTCCACCCCTCGGGCTACCACCCATCAATAACTAATTACTTTATCTTTCTATTACCTTTGAGATAATTCTTTTGGTGGTCACAATATTAGAGCTGTAGGACTGTATATGTAGCACGTGACATGTAGGTAATCATACAAGACAATATGACAATGAAAAGAGTATGTTACACAAATAATGAAATGCATATGATATGGAATAACTCGTGAACTTTATCTAGTAACAAGAACTCATGTAACTTGGTATCCAAGCATGTTTGCAGATTTGAAGGTGACTATGTATAGAAGCATATGAACATGTCAAAGAGTGGAGATATGGTTAATAGTTGTGTCGGAGTTGGCAAGTGCCTTTATGTGACAATGAAGAATCTAGATTTCATGCCAAGTAATACAAAATCAAGTAGCCTTATATACCTCGTTGTATGACCTTGTTACTACCTTGAGATAACCTTCCCTTCCTCCAAATACTTATGTACAACATAGTAGATTATAAAACTAGCATTAGCATCCAATAGATACATCTTGGGTGCCCAATCACATAAAAAAATAACATATGGGCATCAAGCAGGTATTTATAAACCCGAGCATATTTCTTTAACCTTTTCACCCCTAATCATATTTTTCTAGTACATATTTTCATGTACGCATCATGTAAAGCCCGTTTTAGTGCCAGAACAACCTTACAATAGCCCACAAAGCACAATGTATAACAATTCTACACAACCTAAAAATGGACAACATAATGTTACTTTTCTTCGCTACATTTCGACGTCGACAATTCCAAACCAATTCTAACTCTAACCAAGCTGTTCCAATAACATTTACACATGAAAACAGACCTAAAACAATATTATAACAGCACTCAAAAAGTCATGAAGGATGTGACCAATAGCCTTCCATCCAACAACCCACAAATTTTAGTCAACAATACCCTTAGGATAGCACAACAAAACTCGTTGGTTAAATGAAACCAAAATCAAGGAAGCAACCTTAGCGTAACATTTATAACTCAAACCTTATTTAGAGCCTCAATTTCTCTTCATAATTCCCATAAATTAGAGAGAAGTCACTAAAAAAAGGCAAGTATGCAGCAACTTTCTAAACACATGTTGTCCCAAATTTCCAGTACAACATACTAGCATATACTTTTTATTTTTCATAAGAAAATCATACTAAACACAAGTGTAAACTTAATTACCACTAACTTGAAGGTGTAGGGCTTCTCCAAGAACTCTAAAAGTCCCCTTGTAGCTGCTTGCTAGGTCAAGAAAGAAAAATACCAAAGTTTTGAGAAAGCTAAATTTTTTTCCAAGTCTAAGAGTGAATAAATGTTGCTGCTTATAACCCCTTTTTATAGGACTAATTTGGCCGCCTTTGTTTTGATATTTTGGCCACTTAATACCATATATTATCAAGCTAGTTATCCAGCAGCTTGGCCATTACACTTGGGCCTAAATGGGTCTCCAAGTTGATGGGCTTAGGCTGCCTATTTTTCAACTTTCTCTTAGTTAGTTTTAGGCCCAAATGGTCAAGTGTATTGTGATGTATTTGGGATGAAACCATAGTACATGGGTGATGCTAAAACATGGGACAAATTTACACCCTTAACACAGACTTTATTCATAATTGGATTTGGACTAATTCGACGTCGAGCCTCGTCTCCGTTTTAGCTAGCAAATTTAAGTTAAGTAAGTAGGTGACTCACCTGCTAGCTTATTAACTCCTACAATCACCTCAATTCTCTCACCTCATTTAAGGCCGTGATCTCCTCAATTTGACACAAAACATGTATACACTCGGTCCTCTTAAGCGTTAGACGCACATATCTCCCTATAACATAAAATTCGAGCACTTTTAAAAATGGGTGCTAATTTGATTAAACCATATCATATTTCATTTGCATTGTACTAGTACTGTAAGGTATGGGGTGTTACAGATAGATTTGTAGTTACATAGCAACCATGCATGTTTAGGTATGTGACAATGTCTGTTCTAATAAGTAAGGGTACATTGAGATGAAAAGCATGATTTGAGAGTCTTTTGTTGATAATGTATGCAGTACCATGTGAGTGTGAGCTTAATTTGATATATTCATGTGTTTTGTGTTTACTCAAAACTTTCCCTGTTACTCTAAGTTAGATTGTAGAATAATAGGATTAGAAAACAATCATAGCCATTGTTCTTAATAATCCACTTAGCCTAAAAATAACCAACCAAAACTGCGATATAATCCCTCAATCCTAATGTTTGAGTCTGACATGTACCTATTCCTTGAAAATACCTGATTAACCTAGCGTTGTTAGTTGTAAAATCCTAAAATTGGCCCTGGTCCTTCCTTGAACATTGTGCACCTTGACTGAAGAAAAAAGCCTAAGTTAAAGGTGGCTACCAAAAGTGCCCCTGGTTCTAAGGACGGATATTGCTCAATTCAACACAGGCCAAAAGCCTAAGTTAAGGGTATCTGTTGTAAGGGGAAAATAAAAATAAGGGGGGGGGGGGAGTCAGGTGATACGGAGAAAAAAGGAAAATCATGTAATGGGTGCAAGAAAAAAATAAGTGATGCCTTAGAGTTAGTAAAATAAAGTGAAAGAACAAGGCAAAAAGCTATAAAAATAAAGAGAAAGCACCCAGAAAAGCTTGAAATAGGAAAAAGGGAGAATAAGATGAAAACTACAGAGTTGGTATTGCGAAAGTGTAGAAAAATGCAGTGTCAAGAAAGGCCTTTAGTCTCTATTTTCCCATAATATCATACCAACGCCCCCCGAACCTCTGTTACAAGCCGAGAAAGTCCTAAAGTGATCCTAGTCCAGCTAGTTGAAGGTCTGAGTCATGAGTAAAGAGGCCTACTGGGGATATAGGCAGCTACCTTTGAGTAATCCAGAAGGTCGATCCAACAAAAAGAAGCTAACAAAGGGGACCGAGCTTACAACCTACAAAAATGTATTAAGGGCTGCGCACTGAACAACAAAGTACTCAGCAAATGGAACTAACGTAAAATAAAGCAATGAAGAATACATGTACTCCTTATCATCCAACCACATACCACCAAACTACAAACCTGCACTCAAAAAAGTCCCAGCACAATGTATACAACATAGAGAATTCACAGGGATTTAGATATATTCATCACATAGCATCACATTTTAATGAGGTCCAACAATAAACAAGTCAAATAATACAGTAGATACCCAATCTCCCAACATTTTATATAATAATAGCAAAACAAGAGTGATATGAGATGAAGTGAATGTCATGAGATGTAAATAACGCGATGCAATGTCAAACAATTATGACGCATGTCTGTCCTAGAATACTCATCCGCTGATCATCTATTTATTGCCTCATATGGAATCCATGGGGGTCTCACTTAGACCATGTGAGAATAACCTTGACGCATGTCACCTGTCTAGAAATGACCTCTGACCATCCGAAAATGACCTCGAATTGCCGACATATTACCTCGATTGGATCGGTAGAGACCTCGACCACCAGTCCACATGTTACCTTACTTGAATCTTGGCCATAGCCTTCACAAGCGTCAATGCGCAAATAACAATATATGCAAGGTGCATGATCATAATTATATCATAATATCAACATCATAGTTATCTCAATGTTTCAATACTATCAGCATCTCAATATCATCAATATTTCAATGTCATCAATGTGTCAATATCATCACAGTCTCAATGTATCAATCATAACACAATATAAGCATCATCTTGCTATCAACATCGAATGATTCTCAAGATCACATAGATTACGAATTCACAAGTAATTTATAACTCGATATATCACCATATGAACAAGTATTCAATACAAAAATTAATAATCAAGCCTACAATGATACAATCCTACCCCCCAATGTACACAATTACACATATATTCATTTATACTTAACAAAAGGTTAAAAGTCCATTTGCCTTATACAAAGTCCCAAATCAAGCCAACACCGAAGCTTTCCCCTTTCAGCGGTACTCCAATTCACCAAATTTATTCAAATATAGCATCACAATCACATAACGAACCTAGTGACACTAAAATCAATCGATTCGAAACAAGAGGGTAAAATGGTCAAAAATCTTATGCTAAAAGGTGTAGACGAAATCTGAAATTACTACATGAAAATATTCTCCTTATGATAAGGATTCCAACAGTGAAAACCAATTCAAAAATAAAGTTAAGATGAACGAGAAATCACCAATTAATGTTTGGAAATTAAAGTCCCAAAAATGTCCAAATTTCACCATTAAATTCCCAAAAATTGGAGGTTAAAAACGTAAAATAATCAGTGGAAATAATTGAAATAGGTTAGGAAATAGTTACTCAATTGATTAGCCTTGAAACCATCGAAATCTCCCTTGAAAACGAAGCTTAAGATGCCCAAAAATGGTGAAAATAGGTTTAAATACGTCTTTAAAAGAATTCACTAGTTCAGGGATACATAACACTTAGCGAACACGGACAAACATTCGCAAATGCGTAGGCTTATAGAGTTACAGCACTCCAAGAACGCAAAGCCTTATGGATTCTAACTCCCACAACTCTGTGAATGTGGTCCCTAAGTGAATTGACATTTTCGAATGCAGAGCTAAGGGCGCGAACGCGGAGAGTAACTTATCCTGCACCGGAAACAACAGAAAAACCAGCAACACAACACAATTAAAATAAAAACTAGACTATCGGGGATTCGTTTGAAACCTCGTGAACACTAACCAAACATGCAACCTACCAGAAATGACAGTCCGAACTTAATGGAATCATCAGAATTCAAATTTGAAACCTCCGTCGCTTCGAACTCGAGATAGATTATCTTAATTAGTTTTGTACTCCAAAAACTCAAAATATTCATGGAAGTTCTAAAAATTACAACAGAGTTGTTTCTAGCATTAGTTTCATCATCCGGAACCATTTCAACTGGCAAAATTCTGATCCAAGCCTTCGAATTCCAAATATTGACTAAAGTCAAACTTATGATCCAAAATGAACTAGAAATGCAACTTTGGGCTTAAAATCTCTGTTTTGAGTTGTAATATAGTTCTGCAAGTTCTCCTGGAGTAGATTCGACATTCTGGAGCTGATAGAATCGACAGAATTGCAAACCGACACTTGAAACTTAAAACTACCAAAAAACTCAAAATTTTCAACTTTAAACCTTTGAAAAACTTTCTTTTGCAAAACTCGGGCTTCTTTTATCGGATTTTCAAAATTCGATTCTAGACTTGACCAAATATAGCTCAAAGCAACTATCAGGAAGAGTAAAATGATAATTTCATTGAAAATACCAAAAATGACCTTCATGGTCATTACACATATAAGGTGTTGTGATGGAAGAATGATTTTTGTGGCAACACTCAACAAATCCTACAATTATGCCATATGAAATTTGCTTTTAGTTAGTGCAATAATATTTTGCTAAAATAAGTTATTTAGTCTAAAATAAATTTGAATTTTGAATTTTAATGAGGTTTTTTGAGGAGTTGAAATATTTTAGGTTGTCTTAAATTTCAAATTATGGGGATTATGCAAGCGTGGACGTTCGATTCTTCGGTTCGATTTTAGCAAATATCGGTTTGATTCTTCGATTTTTAGTTTTGAGAAACTGTGCACCATATACCAAACTGAACCTTTCGATTTAGTCTTTTCACATTCGATTCAATTTTATTCAGTGTTTTAAAATAATTTTTCGATGCATACTAATGAAAAATAAAATGATGGCTAAATCAAAGTATAAGGCATTTCAAAATTTAAAATCATGTTAAGCGAAAATGTACTTCCATGGAACATTTATCTTTGCCAAAAACTTGCGCCTCCAACTATTGCTTGAGAAAAACAAGCACGAAGACATCCTTTACATAACATAAATCGACAAAAATATGTTTATATTTCTCTTGAAAAATAATATTTCAAGTTAACTATATAAATTATAAATTTATTACTACTTTGACTTGTTTTATGAATGATTTAACAGCTAATTGATTTATACTTATATAAATATAATTCTATTTTCTTGGTCTAATATATGTATAATTTTTTTCTAAAAAAATCTATAAAAGTTTGATTCTTCGGTGCACCGAAGTTTCGAGACTCAAACACAGAACCAAAGAACCAAACTTTTGAAAAAATAACACCAACACGAAATCGAAGAATCGTGGAACCGAAACCAAAGAACTAAATTAGTTTGGTTCGATTCAATTTTTTGATTTTCTAGTATTCATACCCACCCCTAGGATTATATGTTTTATGTTGGCTATTTAAAACCCCTCAATGCTAAATAAAATTATTGAAAGCAATTGAAAGACATTTCAATTAACTGAGTCACTTTAACTCGTTTTTACTGCCCTATCTTTTAACAAAACCAACAGCACCAAATGATTGGTTACAGCCTAGGTACCAACCGCCTCGTCTCACAGTTTGTACAACCGCTGTCTAGTTCAATGACATTTTCAATTCATAAAGCCGCCTCCTGGTATGGTTGGCAGTCCTTGTGATGAAACTTGACCCTGAGTCATTAGTTGTGCCCTTGCAGGACCTTGCATGTAAGCTTGGTTCATCCCTGTCCCAACTATTGGTTGCTGCTGCTGTGGTTGCTGCATTTGTGGAATCTGCTGTTGTTGCTGCTGCATTTGCGGGATCTGCTGCGGCTGCGGTTGCATTTGGTGAATCTGTTGTTGCTGCATTTGGGGAACCTGTGATTGTTGCAACGGGATCTGCTGTTGTTGCTGCAGTTGCAGGAGAGGTGGTTGTTGCTGTTGCTGCAGCTGCTGATGGGGCTGCTGTTGTAGCTGTGTAAGATGCTGCTGTTGCTGCTGCAGCTGTGGATGTTGTGCTTGCAGCTGCTGCTGCTGCTGTTGCTGCTGACTTGGTATCTGTGGCTTAAACACTACCATATCCTAAAGACACCAAAGTGGCATTACACTGGAGGTTCATGCACAGTGAGATCATTCCTAAAGTATCTTGTTAAATTGATCATCAATGAAGTAATATTAAAGAGTGCAAAACATCTCTTACCCCAGGAAAAAGCATTCCAATCAAGCGGCAGGCTTTATCAGAAACAGAGAGCAGCAGTGTCTGCGATGGAAGTTGTATTACTGCGCACTTGACAATTTATAGAAAATCACAAGTTTAGTTCATCAGGACCAGTAATAGAAAGAGAAAGCAGCTATTGGAACAATTAACAAAAAACAGAACAAGATTGATGTAGACCTACAGAGCTGTATCCCTAAATATAGACTGTCCCTATCCAGATATACACACAAAAAAGTAAATAAATAAATCAAGTAGATCAAACTGGGGAGTGAGATTGCACAACACATTATTGTCAACACAAGGGTCAGAAAAGGACATGCAAGCCACCTGTGTAGTAGATAGGCTTCATGCGAATAACAATACAAATTCACCAAAATATTTCCTGAGATGCATGTTAGTTCTGCTGCAGATTTCAATCATAAAATGAATTCAGTTCTTATAGTGATCTAAAATGAAGTTGCAGAGATACATGTTTTAAACTGCTAAATCTATATGTTTTCCTTAAAGATGCAGAATTTACCAATGCCTAGGAATGACATTTTCTTTCAGAAAATAAAAAAGAGATTAAGTGGGCGTAGGAATGTCATCTGAATCATCATTTCTCACAACAATGCAAAAACAAGACTGCTGTACTTGGTAAGATCTTCAGCAAGGTTATCACGTGTTCAGCACAAGAAATTCAACCATCAACCAAACAGAAAGGGAAAAAGTAGTTTTAATTTGTGTTGTAACTTGAGTTGTAACATTTGCTGTAGACTCTCAATTCTATAGACAATACAAAATACTCTCATGACACTCTATCATCTGCTGGTTGATCATGCGTCAAAACTCAAAGGGGGCGTTTGGTGTAAGGGATAAATGAAAATAATCCCGGGATAAAATTTTATCCCCCCTTAAATGTCCGTTTGGTTGGCTTAGAAGGGATAACTTATCCCGGGACTAATAAGGATAAGTTATCCCTTCTAAGGGATGGTATAATAATCCCATGACAAATTGTCATGGGATAAATTTATAAAATGACAA
>JAOTQJ010105858.1:0-11307 GCA_025642045.1 Solanum sejunctum | reverse complement strand
TTCTTTTGGGTCAACTTAGTCATAGGATAAGCAATAGTCGAGAACCCATTCACAAACCTCCAATAAAAACCCGCTAAACCCAAGAAGCTTCTAATGTCTGATGGAGTCAAAGGTCTAGGCCAATTTTTAATCATCTTCATCTTTTTAGGATCCATTTTAATGCAATCACCCAACACCACATGACCTAGGAAAGCAACCTCTTTCAACCAAAACTCACATTTTTCATATTTACCATACAACCTCTCCTCCCTTAAGATTTGTAGCACCACCCTCAAGCGATCTACATGCTCCTCCTCACTAAGGAAATAGATCAAGATATCGTCTATAAAAAACACCATAAACAAGTCAAGGTAGGGTTTAAATGCCCTATTCATAAGATCCACAAATATAGCTGGTGTATTAGTTAATCCAAAGGACATAACTATAAACTCAAAGTGCCCATACCTAGGCCAGAAAGTCATCTTGCGAATGTCACACTCCCTCACTTTCACTTGGTGATACCCAAACCAAAGATCAATCTTATTAAAATGACTATCCCCTTGAAGTTGGTCAAAAAGGTAATCAATTCTTGGTAGAGGGTACTTGTTCTTTATGGTGACTCTATTAAGTTGTCGATAATCAATGCACATTCTAAGAGAACCATCCTTCTTCTTAACAATATTGGTCACCCCAAGGTGATTGACTAGGTCTTATAAAAGCTTTTTTCAACAAACCACTCAATTGCTTTTCAACTCTTTCAATTCCTCCAAGCCATACGATAAGGGGGAATAGAAATGGGTTGAGTGTCTAGGAGAAAGTCTATACCAAAGTCGGTTTCCCTTTCAAGAGGAACACTAGGAAGCTCATTAGGAAAGACAACAATAAACCCATTAACCACTAGAACCAACTCTATAAGAAGAACCTTGGACTCAATATCCCTAACCCTCACAAGATGATAGAGGCAACCCTTATAAATCAACTTTTGGGTCTTAATGTAAGAGATGAATCTACCCTTGAGGACCACATCACAACTTTCACACTCAAGGACGGGCTCATTAGGGAATTGGAATTTGACCCTGCGGCTTCTACAATCAATAGAAATGTAATATTCATGCAACTGATCCATCCCAAGAATGACAACAAAATCTATCATATCCAATTTAACAAAATCACAAGGTATGATTTTATGCAAAATAAAAATGGGACATTTCTATAGACCATTCTAGCAACAATGGATGCAGCAATGGGAATAGACACTTCATAAGGCTCACATAATAATTTGGGACTAACATGAAGCATTTTAGCAACAAAACGAGTAACAAAAGAAAGAGTGGCACCCGAGTCTATTAATGCATACACATCAAAATCAAAAACCTTTATCATATCGGTGATGACATAGGGCACCTCATCCACCCCTTTATCTCCCTTGAAGAGCATAAAATCGATTTTGCCTTAGGGCACCCCCTTGTTGGCCTCCTCTTCCTTTCGGACCTGCATTTGCATCTTAGCCTTGTGGATGACCATCTCTAACCTTGTTTGGATTACAAGGACAATCCGTCACCTTGACTCACTTTACCATAACCATAGTGAGCATAGAGTCTTTCAAATATGGCCCATTATGGCCTCTACCACATCTTGGGCACTAGGGTTAGGCACCACACCACCACCACCTTGGACCTTGGTTTGTTATTAGAGAACCTTCTTTTAGGAGCGTTGGAGGACACTTGGCCTTGATGAAACTGACCACCCTTGGGACTTTGGAATCTACCTTCAAAATGGGCCCTCTTGGACTCACCACTTCTCTATTTTCTACGTTTTCCCCCCTCCAATTGCTCGGCATATGTCATGAGGTGAGACAAATCCGTATAACTTTCCAACATTGTGGTTCGACATTCCTCCTTGACCAAGTTAGACATACCCAAGATGAACTTGGTCATTCTAGACCTCGACTCAGCCACAAATTGTGGACCATTATTGGAGAGTTGGTTGAATTTGAGGGTGTTCTCCCTCACACTCATGGACCCTTCCTTGAGGTTCATAAATTTCATCTTGAGGAGCTTGAGATGCGGGAGGAGCCAGTTGTTATTTGGGTGTATGGGCTCTTCTTCCCCTTGGAATCAGAATAATATAGAATAGTAAAGAACATTCATTAGGGAAAACCATACTATAACCTATATAGCACGACATAGATCATGAAGAAGGGAAACATTTCCTCAAATACCTCATAGCCTCTTCCTCATAGTCATAGTGCACTTCACAACCATGAACAAGACTCTAATCGATGGGGTGTGTTGGACTCCGAGGACTATTAATAACCAAGTGCTCTGATGCCAAGTTTGTCACTACCGAAGCCTAGGGCCTAGAAGTGACACAATGAATGGGAACCCAAGAGACCAAACGAGCCTCTTCGCATATCAAATACACATCCTTGGTCATGGAAGCAAAGTAAACAATAACATGAATATAAACAAGGAAAAAAGGGACTAAGGAAAGTCTTGACATTCATAAAGCATAAAGTGTCAAAGCTCAAAGCATAGATATATCAATTGTACCAACAATACCTCTAAACATAGATTGGGCAGAGGCTAAGATATTTTTTGGGCTCACCTTTCTAGTATCAAATGTTCAACATAAGCTAAAGCAAAAGTCCAACATACAGAATTGGAACACTAATAGGTACGTGGTATTGAATACTTAATGTGTTGTTAAAGTTTGTGCAAGTAAAGGTTTAAACTCGGCTAAGCTATCTAATTGTGCTAACATTCGAGGATGAATGTTCCTAGGGGGGAGGATGTAACACCCCACACCGTACAATACTAGTATAATGGAAATGAAGCAAGACATGGTTTGGTCAAACTAACGCTAATTTTCAAAAGTGCTTAAATCTGGTGTTAATGGGCTATATGTGTGTCTAACACTTAAGGGGGTCAAGTGTATACATGTTTTGTATCGAATTAAGAAGATTATGGGCTTAAATGAAGAAAATAATTGAGGTTCCTGTAGGACTTAGAAGCTAGCAGGTGAGTCACCTACTTGCTTAGCTTAAAATCGCTAGTTAAACGGAGATGAGGCTCGACGTCGAATTTGTCTAAGTTCGATTATGATTAAAGTTCGTGTTAAGGGTGTAACTTTGGCCCATGTTTTAGTATCATAAATGGGCTACATTTTGATCCCAAGAAGTATAATAAAAAGTGCCTAAAGACATCATAATACACTTGGTAAATTGGGCCCAAATCTAAGTAAGTGGAAGCTGAAAATAGGCAGCCCAAGTCCATTAAGTTGGTGCTCCAAAAAGGCCCAAATTTTAGGGCCAAGCTGGTGGGTAAGCAACATGATTATGTGTGGTATAGTATGTTCAAGAATTCAAAGAGAGATTCGGCACAATATCCCTATATAAAGGGCTCCAAAGCTGCTCCACAAGTTATTGTTCACTTGAACACACACACAAAAAAAACAGATTTGGTCTCTAAGTTTCCTCTCAACTTTTCTCAACTTTGTGAAGCAGCCAAATGACTTCTTTAGGGTTATTAAGGAGAATATACCCATTGAATACAAATTCAAGTAATTATAATTGCGTTTTTATTATAGTTTGATCATGAGAAACAAGGAATAGATGCTAGCTACAATTGCTGAAATTTGTTGGACAGATTCTGTGCAAAACGTTGCTGCACCTTTTCCTTTTTGTTTTGGTGATTTCTCTATGGTTTTTAAGTTATATTATGAAGTTAAACTGGTGTTGTTAATATAGTTTGAGTTATAAACATGACCCTAAGGTTGTTGCCCTGATTTCGGTTTCATTTAACCAGCGCGTTTTATGGAGTTATCTTAAGCGTCATGTTGATTGAAACTTGCGGGCTGTTGTATGTAAAGCTATTAGCTCACGTCTTTCATGACTTATGAAGTGATTTTATAGAAATGATTGAGGTCTATTTATATGTGTAAATGTTGCTGTAACAGTTTGGTTAAAGTTGAAATAGGTTTGGAGTTATCAACGTCGAAATGTAGCAAAGGAAGGTAACGTTATGCTGTCCGTTTTTAGATTGTGTGGAATTGTGGCGTGTTGTGCTTTGTGGGCTGTTGTAAGGATGTTATGTACTTAAAATAGGTTGTACATGATTTGTACATGCTAATGTGTATTACAAAATACTATTAGGGGTGGAAAGGTTAAAGGAATATGCCCGGGTTTATAAACACCCGCTTGCTGCCCATGTATTGTTTTCGTATGTGATCTGGATGCCAAGGTGTGTCTATTGGCTATTAATGATAGCTTTATCCTATATTATGTTGTAGATAATTATTTGGAGGAAGGGAAGGTTATCTCGAGATAGTAACGTGGTCATACAATGAGGTATGTAAGGTCACCTAATTTCGTATCACTTGGCATGAAACAAAGATCTCTCTTTGGTACATAAAGGCATTCACCAACCCCGACACAACTATTAACCATGTCTTCACTCTCTTACATGTTCATATGATCCTCTATATAGTCACCTTCAAACCTGCATACATGCTTTGATACGAAGTTACATGAGTTCCTATTACAAGATAAAGCTCATGAGTTGTTCCATTTCATAAACATTTCATCGATTTTGTAATGTACTCTTTTCATTGTTATATTGTCTTGTATGACTATCTACATGTCACATGCTATATATCCAGTCCTACAGCTCTAATGTTATGGCCAATGAAAGAATCATCTCAAAGGTAACTAAAAGATAAAGTATACAGTTTTGATGGGTGGAGCCCGAGGGGGTTCAAGAAGAACCTAGCATAGGGACGATCCTAATACAGTATTACGGGTGGAGCCCGAGGGGGTTTAAAAAGAACCTAGCATAAGGATGATCCCGATACAGTTTACCACTGATCAATTGGTCATTTGGTTACAGTTGTGCATAGATTTTACTATACAAATTTTACAGTAAAGGTAAAATGATATAAAGGACATAAAGTACATGCTCCGGCAGCATAACTAATGGTGGTCCCTAATCTTTCACAGATGCATAGTTTCATTTTAATTGTTACTTTATATATATTATATCTTGCCTTATATACTCAGTACATTATCTCGTACTAAAATCCCTTATGGGGGACCTGTGTTTCATGCTACAGGTACAGGTGCTAGTAGATCTCCATAGTAGCAGTACAAGATATTCAGCTGCTGTCATTGAGCTCCAAGTTGCTTCGGGGCTTTGTATATGTCTGGAGCTTACATGTTTTTATTGCATAGCTTGTTAAGGCGGGGCCTATCTGGACCCTTGTTAGATGTTTTTCCATATTTAGAGGTTTTGTAGACTATGTAAAGCACAATGAAGTCATGTCTCCTACTCTAGACAGTGTAGCCCCAATGGCTAGTCATATGAATTTCCTTTTGACGTGTTATCACTATTTATCTTCTTAAAGGCATATCAAACATAGAAACCCCTTATATTATGTATAGAACGCATATAGTTATAGGGTAGTTCTCCTGAGCCTTATCGGCAATAGGTGCCGGTCTGCCCTACGCGACTTTGGGGCGTGACAAAAGTTATATCAGAGCGGGTCATTCTTGGGGAGTGAGTCTACAAAGTCGTTTCTATGTAGAATCTTGTTTATCTATATGTTGTGCACCATATTTATAATCAGGAGGCTATGTGGCATTTAGGAGTTGTTACATCTTTTCATTCTTTAGATCGTGCCATAGAGTGAAGTGTAATAGGTTGATTGTGTCTAACCCCTAAATTATTTTGTACAATAAGTATATGCCTGAAAAAAGTAAAAACAAAGGTAAAGGGAAAGCAGTATAAGTGGTGGTTGGTATATCCAGCCAGGTAAAACAACAAGAGGAAATTCGAGAGGAGTCTTTGTCACAGACATCTCCAACTCCTCCAGTTCCTAATGAACCAGAGAGCAGTGAAATTTCCCAGAGCCACCTGTTGATGCTACAGTGCAGGATCTGAGAAATCTAGTTCAGCTATTGACCAATATAGCTGCTGGTAATGGTGAAAGGCAAGAAGGTCCAGCTATGGGTATGGGTGGTGCAAATAGTGCAGCTAGTACCAAGATAAGTGATTTTCTTAATTTGGACCCTCCAACGTTCACTACATCAGATCCTAATGAAGACCTCTAGGACTTTATTGATCAAATTTAGTTTACCATAGATATTATGCATGTGAGTGATACAGAAGCAATCGAGTTAGTGACATATAGGCTGAAGGGTGTGGCTATATTATGGTATGATGCTTGGAAACAATCTAAAGGTATAGATGTACCTCCAACTACCTAGAAAGAGTTCAGAGAGACATTTCTGGACCATTATTTGCCATTAGAGATTTGAGAGGCCCGTGAAGATCAATTCCTGAATCTTCACCAAGGGAATATGAGTGTTAGGGAGTATAACCTTCAATTTAATTCCTTGGTAAGATATGCTCCAAATATAGTTGCTACAATGCTAGATAGAGTCTATCGATATGTAGATAGGTTGGATATGTATTTGGTCAGAGACTACAGCATTGTTTCCTTAAACAAAGATATGGACATAGCAAGAATGCAGGCGTTTCCATAGAAATTGGAGGACCAGAGGCAGAGAAGAAGGGCATAAGAGTTAGAAAGGGGACAAGCCAAAATAGCCAGATCTACAGGGCAGTTCATACCACCCTAAAGTGATTTTAGGCCTCGAATTTTCTAATAGACTGCCTAGGCCATCATCCTACTATACTACAGCCAATGCTCCACCACAATTTCAAGGGCCTAAAAGTAATCAGTTGGGTCAATGAGGTAAGGGACAGGATACACGGACAACAGGATATTCAGTAGGACAACAAATAACTCCTATGCAGCCTTGTAGACAGTGTGGAAGAAGTCATCTGGGTATATGTTGTATTGGGACAAATGTTTGCTATTGGTGTGGTATGTCAGGGCATATAATGAGGGAGTGCCTAGGGTGACATATGGGTGGTATGGCATAATCTACTGGGTCAGCTGTTGCATCATCATCATAAGTTCCTATAGTAGGTAGGGGTCAGCAAGCACCTATGGATCATGGTAGAGGTGTTAGAGGGACAGCTAGATCTAGCGGGGTCCAAAATCGCACATATGCACTGGGGAATCGACAAAATTTGGAAGCCTCACCTGATGTGGTCATAGGTACATTGTCTATATTTTCACATAATGTATATGCATTAATTGACCCTGGTTTTACACTATCATACATTACCCCACTAGTTGCTGGGAAGCTTAAGAGAACACCCAAATTATTGAACACAACATTCAAAGTGTTTACACCAACCGGTGAATCTATTATGGCTAGACGAGTTTATTATGACTGTGTAGTAACTGTTTGTGACCGTGCCACATTAGCTGACCTCATTAAGCTAGAATTGATAGAATTTGATGTTATAATGGGTATAGATTGGTCAACGTCTTGCTATGCCATTGTGGATTACCGAACTAAGAGGGTGTATTTTCATTTTTCAAATGAGGCAATTCTCGAATGGAAAGGCAATGTTGGGGCGCCAAAGGGGAAGATCATCTCTTACTTTAAGGCCAGAAAGATGATATCCAAGGGGTGTATATGTCATTTTATTAGAATAAGGGATGTGGAGACAAAATCACTAACTCTTCAGTCAGTTCCAGTACTAAATGAATTTGTTGATGTGTTCCCTTAAGAACTCCTAGGCTTACCTCCTGAACAAGAAATAGATTTTTGTATTGACTTACTTCCAAGCACTCAACCTATTTCTATGGCCCATATAGAATGGCCCCAACAAATTATGTAAATTAAAAGAGTAGTTAAAATATTTACTGGACAAGGGTTTCATAAGACCTAGTGTGTCCCCCTGGAGTGCAACAGTGTTGTTTGTACGTAAAAAAGATGGCACCTTGAGAATGTGTATCGACTATCAACAATTGAATAAGGTGACAGTTAAGAATAAATATCTCTACCTAGGATTGATGATTTATTTGATTAGTTACAGGGTGCCAAATGCTTTTTAAAGATGGATTTGAGATCAGTTATCACCAAGTAAGGGTAAAAGAGAAAGATATACCCAAGACAACTTTCAGAACACGCTGTGGTCATTTTGAATTTCTTATTATGTCATTTGGACTAATGAATGCACTAGCAGTTTTTATGGATCTGATGAATAGGGTATTTAAGCCATTCTTGGATGTGTTTGTGATAGTGTTTATAGATGACATTTTGGTATATTCAAGATCATAAGAGCATCACACAGATCACTTGCGACAGATGTTACAGACTCTTTGTGATTGAAAGTTGTATGCCAATTTTCTAAATGTGAATTTTGGCTAAAGGCAGTGGCATTCTTGGGTCATATTGTGTCTGATGAGGGAATAAGGGTAGATTCACAAAAGATAGAAGTTGTGAAAGATTGGCTAAGACCCACAACACCCACAGAAGTTTGGAGCTTCTTAGGCTTGATAGGTTATTACAGGAGGTTTGTTGAAGGTTTTTCTTCTATTTTTGCACCTCTAACACAACTGACACATAAGACAACCAAGTTCCAATGGAATGATGCATGTGAAAGAAACTTCCAAGAGCTGAAAAAATAAGCTAACTTCGGCACCTGTGCTAGTACATTCGGCAGGTACTAAGGGGTATGCAGTGTATTGTGATGCTTCAGGAGTTGGCTTAGGGTGTGTATTGACACAGAATAGTAGGGTAATTGGTTATACATCTAGACAGCTATGGCCCAAGAGAAAAACTACCCAACACATGATCTCGAGCTAGTAGCAATTGTATTTGCTCTGAAAATATGGCGCCACTAATTATATAGGGTCCATGTTGACATATATACTAATCATAAGAGCCTACAGTACATCTTTAAATAGAAAGATCTAAACTTAAGACAGTGGAGATGGCTATAACTAATATATAATTATGACATTGACATACTATACCATCCAGGGAAGGCAAATGTGGTAGCTGATGCTATGAGTCGTAAGGCAATCATAAATACTAGTGATCAAGTTGTGGTAAATCAAGGAATAGCCAAGGATCTACGTCAGCTAGCTAATTTGGGGGTTCACTTTCTTGAAACTCCAAAGGAAGGGGTTAGTATGCATAATGTTGCAGAGTCTTTATTGGTAATAGAGGTAAAAGAAAAACCGTTCAAGGATCCTGTTCTACGACAGCTTAAGGAAAAGGTGAGTCAGGGTGCAATAAAGGGCTTTGACCTGGCAGAAAATAGAACACTTTACTGCCAAAATAAATTATGTGTGTCTGATATTAATGGATTAAGAAAGAGGATAATGGAAGAAGCCTATCATTCCCGATATTCCATCCATCCAGGTCAACTAAAATGTACCATGACCTAAAGGGAATGTTTTGGTGGGGAGGCATGAAAAAGGACCTTGCCGAATTTGTGGCTCAATGTCCGAATTGCCAAAAAGTGAAAATAGAACACTAAAAGCCAGGAGGTTACATGGAATGTATAGAGCTTCCAACATGGAAGTGGGATATGATTAATATGGATTTTGTTATAGGTTTACCTCATTCATTTTGGAAGTTTGACTCCATATGGGTAATAGTTGTCAAACTTACAAAATTAGCACATTTCTTGCCAGTCAGGAGTGATTATACAATTGAAGAGTATGCCAAGCTATACCTAAAAGATATAGTTAGGCTATATGGAGTCCCAATCTCCATTATATCTGATCGAGGAGCTCAATTCACTTCAAAGTTTTCAAAGTCCTTCTGAAGGAGTTTAGGGACATAGGTAAATTTGAGTACAACATTCCACCCTTAAACAAATGGTCAAGCAGAATGCACCATTCAAACACTTGAAGATATATTGCGAACTTGTGCATTGTACTTTAAAGGTAATTGGGTGGACCATTTTCCACGTATTGAGTTTGCCTATAACAATAGTTACCACACGAGTGTCAACATGGCACCTTATGAAGCTTTGTATTGAAGGAAGTATAGATCACCAATTGTATGGTTTGAAGTGGCCGAGACCACCTTACTTAGGCTAGATTTAGTACAACAAGCCTTGGACAAAGTTAAGGTGATACAACAGCGATTGGCAATAGCCCAAAGTCTTCATAAATCATATGTGGATGCCAGGACAAGAGGACTGGAGTTTTTAGTAGGTGACTGGTTATTTTTAAAGGTGTATCTAATGAAAGGGGTTATGATATTTGGTAAGAAGGGAAAATTTGAGTCCACGTTACATAGGGCCATATCAGATTATTAAGATGGTTGGGCAAGTTGCATATGAACGAGAGCTACCCCAGGTGTGTTTAATGGTTTATACAGTTTTTCATGTCTCAATGCTTAGGAAATATATAGGTGACCCATCCTGTATCACTCCTATGAAGAATGTACAGGTTACAGAAGATCTCACCTACGAAAAAATGCCTATTGCTATTCTAGATCATCAAGTTAAGAAGCTAAGAAACAAAGAAATAACTTCAGTTAAAGTACTTTGGAGTAACCAGCAAGCAGAAGAGATAACATGGAAGATGAGGATGAGATGAAGTTGAAATATGCTCACTTATTTGTAGCTAAATCAAAAGTCCAACATACAGAATTGGGACACTAATAGGTATGTGGTATTGAATTCTTAATGTGTTGTTAAAGTTTGTGCAAGTAGAGGTTTAAACTCAGCTAAGCTATCTAATTAAGCTAACTTTCGAGGACGAATGCTCCTAACGGGTGGAGGATCTAACACCTTACACCTTACAGTACTAGTATAATGGAAATGAAGCAAGACATGGTTTGTTCAAACTAGTGCTAATTTTCAAAAGTGCTTGAATCTGTTGTTAATGGGTTATATGTGTATTTAACGCTTAAGAGGGTCAAATGTATACATGTTTTGTATTGAAGTATGGAGATTACGTCCTTAAATGAATTAAAATAATTGAGGTACTTATAGGACTTAGAAGGTAGCAGGTGAGTCACCTACTTGCTTAGCTTAAAATTGCTAGTTAAACGTAGACGAGGCTCGACGTCGAATTTGTCTAAGTTCAATTATGAATAAAGTTCATGTTAAGGGTGAAAATTTGGACCATGTTTTAGTATCATAAATGGCCTACATTTTTATACCAAGAGGTATAATAAAAAGGGCCCAAATACATCACAAGACACTCAGCAAATTGGGCCCAAAACTAAGTAAGTGAAAGCTGAAAATAGGCAGCCCAGGTCCATCAAGTTGGTGCTCCAAAAAGGCCCAAATTTGAGAGCCAAGCTAGTGGGTAAGTAACTTTATTATGTGTGGTATAGTGTGGTAAATAGGTCAAGAGAGATTCGGCCTAATATCCCTATATAAAGAGCTCCAAAGCTGCTCCACAAGTTATTGTTCACTTGAACACAAAAAAAATCAGATTTGG
>JAOTQJ010105857.1:0-44197 GCA_025642045.1 Solanum sejunctum | reverse complement strand
CTGTATAGTAACTATTTGTGACTGTGACACATTGGCTGACCTCATTGAGCTAGAAATGGTAGAATTTGATGTTATAACTGGTATAGATTGGTTAGCTTCTTGTTATGCCACTGCGAATTGCCGAACTAAGAGGGTGTACTTCCATTTTTCAAATGAGCCAATTCTTGAATGGGAAGGTAATGTTAGGGCACCAAAGGGGAAGTTTATCTCTTACATTATGGCCAGAAAGATGATATCTAAGGGTTATATATGTCATTTAGTTAGAGTAAGGGATGTGGAGGCAGAATCGCCAACTCTTCAATCTATCCCAGTAGTAAATGAATTTGTTAATGTGTTCCTTGAAGAACTCCTAGGCTTACCTCCTGTACGAGAATTAGATTTTGGTATTGACTTACTTCTAGGCACTTAACCTATTTCTGTCCCTCCATATAAAATGGCCCCAGTAGAATTGTGTCAAATAAAAGAGCAGTTAAAAGATTTACTAGATAATGGTTTTAATAAGACTTAGTGCGTCCCCCTGGGGTGTACCAGTGTTATTTGTACGCAATAAGGATGGCACCTTGAGAATGTATATTGAATATCGACAATTGAATAAGGTGATAATTAAGAACAAATATCACCTCCCCAGGATTGATGACTTATTTGATCAGTTATAGTGTGCCAAATGCTTTTCAAAAATCGATTTGAGATCAGGTTATCACCGAGTGAGGCTGAAGAAGTAAGATATACGCAAGACAGATTTCAGAACACGCTATGGTCACTTTGAATTTCTTGTTATGCCATTTCGGCTAATGAATGCGCCAGCAGTTTTTATAGATCTGATGAACAGGGTATTTAAACCATTCTTGGATATGTTCGTGATAGTATTTATAGAGGATATTTTGGTATACTCAAGATAAGAAAAGGACCACGCAGATCACTTGCGCCAGGTGCTATAGGTTCTTCGTGATCGACAGTTGTATGCCAAATTTTCTAAATGCGAATTTTGGCTGAAGTCAGTAGCATTCCTAGGTCATATTGTGTCTGATGAGAGAATAAGGGTTGATTCACAAAAGATAGAAGTTGTGAAAGATTAGCCAAGACCCACGATACCTATGAAAGTTCGAAGCTTTTTAGGCTTGGCAGGTTATTACAGGAGGTTTGTTGAAGGTTTTCTTCTATTTCTGCACCTCTAATAAAGCTGACACATAAGGCAACTAAGTTCCAATGGAATGATACGTGTGGAAAAAGCTTCCAGGAGCTAAAAAGAAAGCTAACTTCTGCACCTGTGCTAGTACTTCCAGAAGGCACTGAGGGTTATGCAGTGTATTACAATGCTTCAGAAGTTGGCTTAGGGTGTGTACTGACACAAAATGGTAGGGTAATTGCTTATGCATACAGACAGCTATGTCGCCATGAGAAAAACTACCCAACTCATGATCTCGAGCTAGCAGAAGTTGTATTTGCTTTGAAAATATGGCGCCACTATTTGTACGGGGTCCTTGTTGACATATATACTAATCATAAGAGCCTGCAATACATCTTTAAGCAAAAATACTTGAACTCAAGATAGCGAAGATGGCTAGAACTAATAAAGGATTATGACATTGATATACTATACCATCCAGGAAAGGCAAATATGGTAGCTGATGCTCTGAGTCATAAGGCAATCATGAATACTGGTGAACTAGCTGTGATAAGTCAAGGATTGACTAACGATCAATGTCAGCTAGCCAATTAAGGAGTTTACCTTCTTGAAACTCCAAAGGAAGGGGTTATTGTGCATAATGTTGTGTAGTCTTCATTGGTAATAGAGGTGAAAGAAAAATAGTTCAAGGATCTTGTTTTACGAAAGCTTAAGAAAAAGGTGAGTCAGGGTACCATAAAAGGCTTTGACCTTGCTCAAAATGGAGTACTATACTATTAGAATAGATTATGTGTGCCTGATATTAATAGGTTAAGAAAGAGAATAATGGAAGAAGCCCATCATTCCCGATATTCTATCCACCTAGGATCAACTAAGATGTACCATGACCTGAAGGGAATGTTCTGGTGGGGAGGCATGAAAAAGGATCTTGCAGAATTTGTGGCCCAATGTCTAAATTGCCAACAAATGAAAGTAGAACACTAAAATCCAGGAGGTTTTATGCAGTGTATAGATCTTCCAAACATAGAAGTGGGATATGGTTAATATGGATTTTATTATGGGTTTGCCTCGCTCATCTCAGAAGTTTGACTCTGTGTGGGTAATAGTGGACACACTCATAAAGTCAGCATACTTCTTGCCAGTTAGGAGTGATTATACAGTTGAAGAGTATGCCAAGTTATACCTTAAAGAGATAGTCGGACTATATGGAGTCCTAATCTCCATTATATCTAATTGAGGAGCTCAATTCACTATAAATTTTACGAAGTCCTTCCAAAGGAGTTTAGGGACATAGGTAAATTTGAGTATAGCATTCCACCCTCAAACAAACGATCAAGCAGAACACACCATTCAAACACTTGAAGATATGTTACGAGCTTGTGCATTGGACTTTAAAGGTAGTTGAGTGGACCATTTACCACTTATTGAGTTTGCCTATAACAATAGCTACCATGCAAGTATCAAGATGCCACCTTATAAAGCTTTGTATGGATGGAAATGTAGATCGCCAATTGGATGGTTTGAAGTGGGTGAAACCACCTTACTTGGGCCAGATATAGTATAGCAAGCCATGGAAAAAGTTAAGGTGATACAGCAGCGACTAGAAATAGCCCAAAGTCAGCACAAATCATATACGGATGCCAGGAGAAGAGGACTAGAATTTTCAGTAGGTGATTGGGTATTTTTAAAGGTGTCTCCAATGAAAGGGGTTATGATATTTGGTAAGAAGGGAAAGTTGAGTCCATGCTACATAGGGTCATATCAGATTATTAAGAAGTTCGGACAAGTAGCATATGAACTCGAGCTACCCTAAGAGCTTTTAATGGTTCATCTAGTTTTTCTTATCTCAATGCTTCATAAATGCATAGGTGACCTATCCTGTATCACTCCTATTGAGGATGTACAGGTTACAGAAGATCTCACCTATGAAGAAGTGCCTATTGCTATTCTAGATCGTCAAGTTAAGAAGCTATGGAACAAAGAAATAGCTTCAGTTAAAGTACTTTCGAGGAATCAGCAAACAGAAGAGATAACATGGGAAGCAGAGGATGCGATGAAATTGAAATACCCTTACTTATTTGAAGCTAAAGAGGAAGTGCAACATGAAGAATTGGGACACTAATAGGTACGTGTTATTGAATGTCGAATATGTTGTCAAACAGTTTGTGTAAGTAAAGCTTTAAACTTGGTTACGCTATCTAATTGTGCTAACATTCGAGTATGAAAGTTCCTAAGGGGGGAGGATGTAACAACCCACACCTTAGATGTACTAGTTCTAAGCAAATGGAACATGATATGGCTTGGCCAAAGTAGCAATCATTTTTAAAAGTGCTTGAGTTTTAGATTAGAGGACTATGTGTACATCTAACGTTTAAGACGAGTGAGTGTATATAAGCTTTAAGTCAAATTGAGGAGATCACAGCCTTAAATGAGGTGAAACAAGTGAGGTGCTTGTAGGACCTAGTAAGATAGAAGGTGACTCACATACTTGCATAGATTACATTTGCTAGCTAGACGGAGACGAGGCTCGACACCAAATCTGTCCAACTTCGATAATGAATAACGTTCGGGTTAAGGGTGTGACTTTAGCTCATTTTTTAGCATCTTAGATGAAAAATATTTTAAATCCAAAGATAAATAATAAAAGGGCCCTAGTACATCAAAACCCACTCGATGATTTGGGACAAAAATAAGTGAAGAGAAATTAGCAAAAATGGGTAGCCAAAGCCCATCAACTTTGAGACCCATTTAGGACCAACTGAGAGGGACAAGCTGCTGCATCACTAGCTTGTTAATATGTGTTCAAAATCTCAAGATAAATTTGGCCAAAGAGTCCCTTTAAAAGGGCTTAAAAATCAGCATCTTTAAGACATTCTAAACTTTGAAAAAAAATCAGCTTTCCTTAAGTTTTCTCTCTACTCTTTCTTGACTTCACCAAGCATCCACAAGAGTCTCATAGGGTTCGTAAGGAGGCCCTCAACCTTGATGATAAAGGTAAGTAAAGATACTTGAGTATTTAATATGGTTTTTCATGAAAAACAAGAGAACTAGACTGCTTATACTTGTGCTGCAATTTTAGACAGCAAGTGTCCTAAGGATTGGTGTACATTTTTCTTGTTAATTAAGAGGCTTTTCTCTTCTTGGTTGGATGGACTAAGAAGTAAGACTTATGTTTTCAACAAGTTTAGTTTGTTAGTGATGTAACCAGGCTGCGTCACCCCTATTACAGTCTGTAAAAATGACTTATTGTAGGATCTCTTAGTAGTGCTCTTTGAAGAAACGTGTGGCCTGGTAATCGGGAATTATTGCTTCACAACCTCCACCTAATTTGGGACTATTTTTAGACTATTGTAATATTGGTTTTATGTGTATAAATTTTGGACACAGTTTGGTTAAAGTTGGAATAGGTTCGGGATTGTTGACATTGAAATGTAGTGAGAATACGTAATGTGATGCTACCTACTTGTATGTTGTGTGTAATTGTTATTTGTTTCTGCTTTGTGGGCTATTGTAAGATGGTTCTGACACTAAAACAAGCTTCACATGATATGTTTATGAGAATGTGTATTAGTAAATATGATTAGAGGCGAAAAGGTTGAAAGAATACGCATGGGTTTATAATTACACGCTTGCTGCCCGTGTGTTATTTTTTTTATGAGATTAGGCTGCCAAAATTTATCTATTGGCTGCTAAAACTAGTTTTATTACCTACTATATTGTAGATAAATATTTGGAGGCAATAAAGGTTATCTTGAGGTAATAGCAAGGTCGTACAGCGAGGTATGTAAGGCTACTTGATTTCATATTATTTGGCATGAAACATAGATCCATCCTTTGCACATAAAAGCACTTACCAACTCTGACGTAGCTACTAACCTTGTCATTACTCTTGCACATGTACATATGCTCCCAGACATAGTCATTTGGAAATCCACATACATACTTGAATACCAAGATACACGAGTTCTTTCAGCTAAACAGAGTTCATGTGTTGGTTCATCTCCTACGCATTTCATTACTTGTATTACCCATTCCTTTCATTATGGTATTGTTTTTTATGACTATTTAAATGTCACATGCTATATCTGTAGTCAGACAACTCAAATATTATGACCACCAACAAAACTATCTCAAAAGTAATTGAAAGATAAAGTAAAATAAGTTGCTTATTAATGGGTGGTAGCCCTAGGGTTGGAAGAATCACCTAGCGGGGGCTATGGCCATTATGGGGGGTAGCTCAAGGATGAAAGGAAAAGCCTAACATGGGCCGATCCTGATATAGATTTGCCACTAATCAGTTGGTCATTTCTATTTCATGTTGTGCACAAATTATATAGTAAAGGTAAAAGCAATAAAAAGAACATAAAGTACATAATTCCACTGTGTTACTAAAGGTGGTATCTTATCCTTACACCAGTTCTTGTTTTATATACAATATTTCCCGCCTTACATATTCAGTACATTTTCTAGTACTAATATACCTTATGAAGACCGGTATTTCATACTGCAGGTACAGGCACTAGTAGATCTCCCTAATAGAGGTACAGGATATCCAGCTGTTTTTACCGAGGTCCAGGCTTCTTCGAGGCTTTGTGTGCGTCTAGAGCTTATATTTTTGTATTGTATAGTTAGTTGAGGCAGGCCTTTCCCAACCCCTATCAGATACTTTTCCTTCTCTAGGGGCTCTAGACAATGTAAAGTAAAGTGTGGTCATGTCTCGTACTTTAGACGTTTTGGCTCCAACGGCCTGGTCATATACATGTCCTTTTGGTTTGTTATTATCTACCTTCTTGAATGCTTGCTGAATATAGAAATCCCCTTATAATACTCATAGTAAGTGCATGGTTGTATGTTGGTTTCTTTGGAGTCTTGTATACAATGGGTGCCAATCCACCTTAATGGGACTTTGGGCGTGACACCCAATCACCAACCTTGAATTCGAGATCCCTTCTCCTCATATCGGCATAAGACTTTTAGCGACTTTGGGCTATTTTCAACATTTTTCTAATCATCATTACCTTCTCCATGGCATCAATAATAAGATTTGAACCGAATAATGCCACCTCTCCAACTTCAAACCACCCAATCGGTGATCTACAAAGTCTACCAATCGAGAGCCTCAAAAGGAGTCATACTGATACTAGAATGATAGCTATTGTTATATGCAAACTCAATCAATGGAGGATGATCATCCCAACTACCCTTAAGCTCCAATACGTAAGCCTTAAGCATGTCTTCAAGTGTTTGAATAGTCCTTTCGGCTTGGCCATCCATTTGAGGGTGAAAGGTCGTACTAATCTTTACTTTAGATCCAAGAGCTCTTTGGAAAGACCTCCAAAAGTGTGAAGTGAATTGTGCACCATGGTTAGATATAATGGACAAAGGAACCCCATGCAACCTTGTTATGTACGAATGTACAACCTAGCATATTCTTTATCCCCATATGTAGTCTTAACCGATAGAAAGTGAGCCAATTTTGTCATCCTATCAACCACAACCCATATGAAATCAAAACCTTTTCTAGTCTTGGGTAACCTAGCCAAAAAATCCATATTAATTTCTTCACACTTCCAAGTAGAAATCTCTATGTCTTAGGTTAGGCCACCCAGCCTTTGATGTTCGGCTTTAACTTGTTTGCAACTATGGCAACAGGAAACAAATTTTGCAATGTCTTTCTTCATGCCTCCCCACTAATACACCTCTCTCAAATCTCTATACATTTTAGTACACCTTGGGTGAATTCAATATGAAGAACCATGAGCCTCATCAAGAATCTTTTCCTTCAATATATCAACACAAGACACACACAATCTACTTTGGTACCTAAGGGCACCATCTTCCCCTTGGAAGAAAACCTCCACCTTACCATCTTTTACCAATGCTTTCAATTCCAACAAAGCCAGATCAAGATCTTGCTTAGCTTTCACCTCCTAAACCAACGAAGATTTAGAAGCATCAACATCAACAATACCATGATTATCAACTCCTCCAACCTAACTCCCAACCTAGCAACCGATGGACCTCCCTAGCCACCTCCTTGCCACCATCGTCAACATGAGCTAGGCTACCCATAGACACCCTACTCAAAGTATCCGCCATAACATTAGCCTTACCCAGATGATAATACACATTCATATAATAATTCTTAAGAAGTTCTAACAACCTTTATTGTCTCAAGTTAAGATCCTTTTGAGTGAAAACATATTCGAGCCGCTTGTGATCGGTGAACACATCAATATGCACCCTATACAAATAATGATGCCATATCTTCAGTGCAAATACCATGGTGTCTAGTGAAAGATCATTGGTAGGATAGTTCTTTTTATGCACCTTGAGTTGCCTAGAAGCATAGTCTATGCCCTTACCATTTTGCATTAGAATACAACCCAAACCAACTCTAGAAGCATCACAATACACAACAAATCCCTCTAGCCCTTCCAGTAGTGACAATATAGGAGTGGATGCAAGCTTATCTTTCAATATTTGGAAGCTCCTCTCACACTCATCGGTCTATACAAACTTACCCTTCTTTTGAGTCAATTTTTTCATAGGAGAAGCAATAGAAGAGAACCCATTCACAAATCTCCAGTAGTAACTCGCTAAGCCTAAGAAGCTCCTCATATTTGACTGGTTCAATGATCTAGGCCAATTTCTAATCACATCCATCTTCTTAGGATCCACCTTAATACCATCCCTCAACACCATATGACCTAGAAAGGCAACTTACTTCAACCAAAATTCACATTTTTCATATTTAGCATATAATTTCTCTTCCCCCAACCTTTGCAACACTACCCTCAAATGACGCATATGATCATCTTCATTATGTGAACAGATCAAAATGTCATGAATGAATACCACAACTAATGAATAAAGGTAGGGTTTAAAGACCCTATTCATTAGGTCCATGAAGATGGTTGGTGTATTGGTCAACCAAAATGACATACACAACAAACTCATAATGCCCATACCTAGTCTAGAAGATCATCTTAGAATTATCACACTCCCTCACCTTCTCTTAATGATATCCAAATCGAAGATCAATCTCAAAGGAATGGCTAGTCACTTGCAATTGGTTAAACAAATCATCAATTCTTGGAAGAGGATACCTATTCTTGATGGTGACCGTATTAAGTTGCCGATAGTCAATACATATTCTAATAGATCCATCCTTCATCTTCATAAATAGCACTGGTGTACCCCAAGGTGATTGACTAGGCCTAATGAAACCCTTCTTTAATAAATCCCTCAATTGTTCCTTTAACTCCTTTAACTCTGTCGTGGCCATGCGATAAGGGGGAATATAGATGGTTATGTATTGGGAAGGAGGTCTATACCAAAATCTATTTATATTTCGGGAGGAACACCAAGAAGGTCATTTGGAAAGACATCAAGAAACATATTTACAACCGAAAGTGACTCTATGGGAAGGACTTTCGACTCCATATCCCTAACCCTCGCAAGATGATAAAGACACCCCTTAGAGATCAACTTACGATCTTTAATGCAAGAAATGAACCTACCCTTGACCACCACATCATGACTCTCCCACTCAATGAAGGGTTCATTTGGGAATTGCAATTTGACCTTACAGGTTCTACAATCAATAGAAGCATAGTATGCATGCAACCAATCCATCCCAAGAATGACATCAAAATCAACCATGTCCAACTCAACAATACCACAAGGCAATATTCTATGCAAAATGCAAATAGGACAATCTCTATAAACCTTCCTAGCAACAATAGATGCACCAATAGGAGTAGACACCTCATATAAATCTCATAACTACTCAGAGTCAACATGAAACATTTTTGGCAATAAAGGGTGTAACAAAAGAAAGATTTTCAACATACCGGTAACAACATTGGGCACCTCAACAACTACTTGCCTCCCATGCAACACATAAAACTGGTTGTGCCTTGGGTCACCATCTTGTCGGCCACCTCTTCCCAAAGGAACCATATTAGCACCTTGTGGATGAACCTCCTTACCGTTGTTGCAATTTCGGGGGCAATCTATCACTTTATGCCCGACTTCCCCACAACCATAGCAAGCATTAGTATCCCTCAAGCACAGGCCACTATGACCCCTACCACATTTTAAACATCCATCATTAGGAGCCATACCTCCAACACCTTGGGCCCTTGGAAAATTATTGGCAACCCTTTTTTGAAATACATGAGAAGACCCTTGGCCTTGATGGAACTGGCCACCCTTTAAACTATAGAACTTCCCTTCAAAACAAGCCCTCTTAGCCTCATGACTCCTCCTCTTCCTCAACTTTTCCTCCTCCATTTATTTGGCATAGGTCATCAAACATGACAAGACTATGTCCTTAATCAACATGGCAGACCAGCACTTCTTATTCATCAAGTTGGAAACATCCATCACAATTTGTTCATCATAGATCTTGAGTTAGCCACCAAGTGGGAAACATACTTTGCAAGTTGGATGAACAAGAGGGCATACTCCCTCACGCTCATAGATCCTTGTTGCAAATTCATGAACTCCACCAACTTAGCTTCCCTAAGCTAAAGAGGGATGAACTGATTAAGAAAGGTTGCCTTGAACTCTTCCCATAGAACCACATTATTGACTCCCTTATTCTTCTTCCATTGATTTTACTATACTTATTCTACCCCTTTGAGTCAGTAGGCCACCAACTTTGCCTTATCCTCTGACCTAGCACCCGTGATAGCCAAAATATTATAGACCTCATCAATGAACTCGTAAAGGTCCTCACCTTTGACCCATGGAATTATGGGGGATTTATCCTCATGAAATCTCTCACCCAAAATGCCAATGTAAAAGCATGAGGCGTTTGGGCCCCTTCGTTGGCTTGTTTAGCCACAACTTGTGTAAGCAAAGTGAGAGCATCCAGAAGCTCTCCATTAGCCTATTGCTCCTAGGGTGTGTGGGATTTTCTCCCTCTCATGTTAGACATGACCTAGCATTAGAAAGGACAACCATTAGGGGGGAAACCTTACCTCAACTTCAATAGTATGACATAGAGTAAGAAGAAGGGAAACATTTCCTAAATGCCTCAAAGCATCTAGCTCATGGTTGTGTTGTGCACCACAACATTCTAAGGATATTAATTATGATAACATTTAGGAACATAGCATTTGCTATGTCCTCCACTGAATTGAATTAGGCCTATGAATCTCAGAAATGGTTAGAATACTTGATCTCTCTCAATTCAAAAATCCAAGATTTGAATTGATGTCCTCTCATTGATTCCTCTGAAATTGCATTTATTTATCCTAAATATTTCATTTCTATTTGAATTTGTTTATTCACCATGTACGAGGATCCCCGCTAAGCATCCATGGCTGAATAGTTAAAGTACCCAACTCATAATTGGCTAATTCACAGGTTTAATTTCTACTAGATGCAAACCAATGGGACACTCCAATAAGGCTATTGGAATTGGCTTTGTATCAATAGAATCTCATCATCCATACATAACATATTGATGTGGTACATTCATATCAATTGTCACTCAGGTCCTCAAACCCCCAACAGTCACTCGGGGCCTTGTACCCCTATAATATCAAATGGGGCCTCGAATCCCTTTTCTAGCTTAGCCTCCAGCTGGGAAGATAAATAGGGCTAAGTAGTCTGTCAATCACCTGAGCCTCAAACCCAAGAATATTCAATTGGGCCTCAAACCCAAGAACAATCAACTGGGGCTCAAATCAAAGAATAATCAACTAGGCCTCAAACCTAAGAACAGTAAATTGGGCCTCAAACCTAGGAATAGTTACGTCGTATGTATATGAAACAATAAACACTCAGAACAATGCAAGTCTAGGACAATAATGCCTTATGCCTAGGGCAAGGCCCAACAAGCAGAAAATCAGAAGTATCATAAGCACTCAATAGAGCACTAGACAGACCATTGATAAGCAACTGCAGCGACCTTCGCGCGAGGATGCCACTTCTATATGCTCTATATTTACATAACAATTAATAACATATGAAGAATTTAACATGTTACATATTAATCATAATTAAGTAATAAATTCAAAATAGTTAAAGGTGTAAGATTTTTTTCTAAAGGTCATTTAGTTGACTTCTAGCTCATGTTTTTGGCGTAAGTACCTTGCAAGTAATTTAATCTACTATCTTGTGAGATATTTATATATTGCCCATAATGTTGTGGCACACTGAAATGTATTACCATTGTAAAAATACAAGGACATAAAATTTACTAGTTTTCGTCTCATACAATCATCTTAACATAACTGGTTTTTTAATATAGGAATAAGCTCGCCGACTACAATTTAACCAAACAAGCCAAAACTTAAAGATTTCAAACCATGGTTCCATAATTTACACTAGCCTTTCAAATGTATACATACAGATGCACTGGAGAATCATATACATGTCCCAAAACTACTACAATACATATGTCTAGATGCAAATGTGATCTTCTGCGTAGCTCCTAAAATTTATCTTCAATGGTCATCCTAAAGAATCATCTCGGGTATTCCTTATGATACAAATAACCATCGCTAAGCATGAAGCTTATGGTGTAAAAGGTAAAAGCTGAAGCCTTTAGATTCCTCAATTTACCTTTCTTAAATCAAAGGGAAATACAATTGGAATACAATAAATAGACCAACTAAACATATATATCAATTGTATCAAGTAGGATATTTAAAGATCTAAGTACAGAGAGTTCCTGAAATAATTTTTTACAAGATGTTCAAATGACAAGTTTCACCCAGTATTTATGTCATGCCATCACTGCGAACATAATCAAGATCAAGAAGCACCGAATCCCTATATTAAGAAGGGTGAAAATCCAATTATCAAGAGAACCAAGGACCATATTAAGAGTGACTTTCTAGTTCGTGCATGATATGGACAACTTCCATACTTAGGACGAATCAAAACCCCACAATCAAGATGGCAATTGATCCGAACAAGAGGCATTCCAATGGTGAAAAGGTCACAGTCACACGAAGGACAATATCCACAAGGATGTCAAGTGATCAGGCAATACGGACAAATGGGTGAATTAATCAAGTTCCTTGCAAGTCCAAAAATATATTAGCACAGCCAGATAAAATGACAAGAAAATAGCTAATATACCAAGATAACATTCAAATATACCAGTAGTTAAAAAAGGCACAAGGACAAGTTTTTACACGAACCTGGCCCTTTTAGCATGCAACCCACCCTACCGAGTTCAAGTCGTAGATCAATACGATATCTATTTATTTAATTAATATCTTTAAGATTGTCCAAGATTGTGAGAACATTTACACTAATTTACATGTTCATTTAATGTTTAGAACTTTTAGTAGGTAGAAACTAGCAAGATAAGTACCAAAACTGAAAACCTATTTCTCCGAATCGCACTCTTCTCGGCAGCTTTACTTCTTTGCAACGCAACTAGATTTTGAATTGGTAAATTTGAAAACTAGGCTTTTTAGTCAACATAAAAACAATAAGTATATTAATATAGGTTGAAAAAAATAAAGATTGCACAAGAACTTATAATTGAAACACTAACAGCACACCCCCAGGGATTTTTATGTCAAAACTCTGGATAGAACTTGTCCTAACTTGCGTCCACTGCTTTGAATCCATAAATACAAAATTAGATTCAAACATAATAATAAGAGTTGTATCACATGTCTTATAGTTGCAAAGAACTAAAAACCATCACAAAATACAGCTCACACATTAAGATATGTCTACCATACTAGTAGTAGTACATAGGAAGATTCTTAGACATATAGAAAACTGGCCAGAACTTACATTGTGTTTCGTCCCCTTTTTTGATACCATACAAGCAGATTCAGAATTTCACATAATCATAAAAGTTGTAGGTAAATGAATTATCTTTCCAAAACATATTAACACTAAAACCAAAGCTACATACAACGAGATATTCTACAATTACTACACATTATCCAATTTAAAGATAAAATTGAACCACTTACCAAAGGATAGGGTATTTCTTACCATTGCTCCAAGGAACTAATTTTTTTATGTGTTTTTGTCAAATATAAGGTGATGAGAAGCTTAGAAGGTTTTATATGATCTTTAAACTGACTTACTTTGTGCAAAAATTTATTTTATGTTAAAAGCAAGTTAAAAGAAAAATTGTCCAATAAGATGCTGCCTAATTTTCCCTTTTTCACTCCTTATTTATTTTGTTCACACATAATACTTATTATTAAGGCCTTTTTAACATATATAATTGCACAAAAATTATAAATTTTACTAAGACAAACCTCTCCCTCATTCCTTTCAATGATTCAAGAATGCCAATTTCTCTAACGATACAAATTCAAGTCAAAGAGTTGTGAAGTATGCGGTAGATTTAATCTCGAGGGAATACCTTTTTGAAAGTGAAATACATTATATAATAATAAAGGCATTAAAACTCTGTCCCTCTTAAAAAAAAATTCTCAAAATTTACCTTATGATAGTCTCAAAATAAGTGTGGATATTGGCTCCTCATATCTTCTTCACTCTCCCAGGTGACTTCTTCTCCTAAGTAGTTCCTCTAAAGTACATTTACTAAAGGAATTTTCTTGTTTCTGAGTACTTTTATTTCCAAGCTTGAATATGGACAGGTTCCACATTATACATCAAGTCTTGATTAACCTCAATAGATTCCAGTGGTAGGACATGAAAGGGGTCAGAATGATATCTTCTGAGCATTGACACGTGGAAGACATTGTGGATCTTCTCCAACTCAGGTGATAATGCTAATTTATATGCAACTGGTCTCACTCTTTCAAGTACCTCATCTGGTCCGATAAATCAGGGACTTAGTTTTCCCTTTCGGCCAAATCTAATAATCTTATTCTACGGAGATACTTATAAGAACATCTTATCACCAACTTGATACTCGATATCATGCCTTTTAAGATTAGCATATGATTTTTGCCTATCCAAAGCCATCTTCAGACGATGTTTGATCACCATTACCTTGTCTTCTGTTTGCTGCATAATTTCAAGACCAGTAAATTTTCTTTCACTAACTTCACTCTAGTAAAAAGGAGTCAGATATTTTCTTTCATATAAGGCTTCATACGGAGTCATTCCAATACTCGATTGGTAGCGATTATAGGAATACTACTAAAGCCAAATGTTTGTCTCAATACCCTCAAACTACATGATGCATGCTTGAAGCATATCCTCCAGAATTTGTATCACTCTTTCTGACTGCCCATCTATCTAAGGGTGAAACGAGATGCTAAACTTTAACTTGGTACCCAAGGTCTCTTACAAGCTAGACCAAAATCTTGATGTAAACCTTGGGTCTCTATCAGAGACAATAGAGATAGGGATGCCGTGTAGCCTTACAATCTCATTAATATATAGTTCTACTAACCTCTGAAGTGAATAATCCATCCTGATATCTATGAAATGAGCACTCTTTGTTATTCTATCCACTATCAGCCATATTGCATCATGATTCTTTTGAGTGAGAGGAAGCCCAGAAACAAAGTCCATTGTAATTCTCTCATGTTTCAATTCTGACATCAGCAAGGGTTGGAGTAGCCCAACTAGAACTTGATGTTCTTCTTTTTCTTGTTGACAAACTAGACATTTTGAAATGTACTGCGCAGTGTCTTTCTTCATATCGTTCCACTAATAGTGTTTTTTAAGGGTCCAGCATATTTTCGTGCCTCTAGGGTGCATGGCATATGACGAAGTGTGTGCGTCCTTCATGATTTCTCCATTCAGTCTCTCATCATTAGGAGCACACAACCTATTTTTATAAGATAAGTCACCTTTCTCTATTGATGAAAAATTATGTTTTTCTCCATCTTGAACCTTTTTATTAGCTTCACGAGTTTCTCATCTAACTTTTGTGCTTCTCTAACTTGCTCAAGCAATATGGATTTAACTCGCACTTGTGAAATAGTGAAGCCAGATGAATGAAGTGCAATACGAGCATTCATTGCTCTTAACTCAACACACAAAGGCAATCGATTCAAATACATACTTGCAAAGGACTAACAACTTAAGGAATCTACAATCAGAATAGCTTTTCTTGGACGATAATCGATTGTGCAATTATAATCCTTAATGAACTCAAGCTATCTACGTTTCCTTAGGTTTAGCTCTTTATATGTACATAAGTATTTTAGGCTTTTATCATCAGTGAATAAGTAACATAGAGATGTCTCCATATCTTCAAGGCAAATAATATAGCAGCAAGTTCCAAATCATGAGTAGGATAATTTAATTCATGTGGTTTTAATTTTCGAGAGGCATAAGAAATAACTTTCTCTTCTTGCATTAGAACACACCCTAAACCATTATGTGATGCATCACTATATATCACATTCTCTATCCCTTGCATTGGTAGAGTAAGTACAGGAGCTTGCATCAACCAGGATCTAAGAGTTTTAAAGCTCTCTTGACGTTTATCACTCCAGATGAACTTTTTCTCTTTCTTTAGGAGATTGGGCAAAGGAGAGGCTATAATGCAGAAGCCTTTTATGAACCTCCTAGAGTATCCCACCAAGCCTAGTAAGCTTCTAATTCGGTTGGACTTTTGGATTTCCATTCAATAATTTCTTGGATTTTTATTAGGATCCACCGTCACACCTTCGGCTGACATAATTTACCCCAAAAAGCTCACTTCATTTAGCCAAAATTAACGCTTGGAAAGTTTTGCATAAAGTTCTTTCTCTTTCAAAATTTGCAAAATAATTCGAAGGTGCTTATCATGATCTTCACTACCCTTGGGATACACTAAAATATTATCTATAAAAACTACCACTGATTAACCTATATATGGTTTGAATATTTGATTCATTATATCCATGAATATTGTGAGAGCATTAGTTAATTCAAATGGCATCACAAAAAATTCATAATTACTATATCGAGTTCTAAACTACTTTTAGGAATATCTTTCTCTCTAACACGCAGTTGATGATACCAAGACCTCCAATCAATCTTTAAGAATAAATTAGCACCCTTAACTGATCAAATATATCATTAATCCTTGGAAGTAGATATTTATTCTTGACTGTTATTTTGTTGAGTTGTCTGTAGTCAATACACAGTCTAAGAGTTTCATCCTTCTTCTTTACAAATAAAATAGGGGCTCCCTAAAGAGACACATTGGGATGGATAAAATCCTTCTCAAGAAGTTCTTGCAAGTGCATTTTCAACTATTTTAGTTCTTCTAGAGCCATCCTATAAGGAGTAATGGTAATAGGAGTAGATTCGAGAATAAGCTCGATTGGAAATTCCACTTCCCTTTCTGGGGGTAACCTAGGAAGATTTTCTGGGAAGACTTTTGGAAATTCGCACACAGTAGGTATATATTTCAGACTAGGGCTCTCCAAGCATGTATCAGCTGTGTGAGCAAGATACGCATCACAATGTTGTTGGATCATCTTTCTTGATAGGGCCACAGAAATAACACTAGACGTCAATGATTTTTCACCTTGTGCAGTAATATGAGAAAATGCAGGGTCCTTAAAAGTCACATGTTTTGATCTACAATCCGCTACTGCATGGTATTTATAAAGCCAATCTATCCCAATAATAATATCAAAATCTTGGAAGGGTATTTCAATCAAATCTGTCGGGAAAACTAGGTCTTTGATCATTAAAGGACAAGCTTGGTAAATTTGATTACAAGAAACTTAGTAGCCCAAGGGACTTTAAACTAGAAAATTATAATCAAGCCTCATAGATTTGACATTTTCAAGAAGGATGAGTGATTAACAAATACAAGAATGTGTAGAACCAAGATCAAACAATGTAAACATACATAAGCCAAATAAGTGAAATTTACCAACAACCATGTGATGTCCATCTTGATCATCCCTCTGTTTCATAGCATAAGATATTACCATAGCCCTTAGCCCACTAGGTTGATTTATTACATTTGCTCCTGGCGCTTGGATGTTTTTTGGTCTTGCACCCCTATTGGTTTGAGGGGGAGTAGTAGAAGGCTTCTGAAGTGAGCTTTTAGTACACAAGGAAGGAACCTATTTAGGAGAGTCCTTCACTTTATTATCAAAAGTGCCACAATTAAAAAATGCACCAGAAGCTCTCCTGCAAACACCATAATGATTCTTCCCATATTTTTTACATGTAAGAACACGAGTCCTGCCTTGGCCATTATTTAGAATGCTACCTGTAGAATAATCTGATCTACTTTCTTTGATTGAGATGACCTATTAATACCATTAGCCTTAGAATCATCAAACCATCCATTTTTGTATAGACCTCTAAAATCTGATCTATGTTTTCAGAGTTTATTTTCATGTCTATTAGCTTCTTCCTTATCAAGTCTTTTCCAGGTAAGAGCAGCGAAAACTAATTTACAAAAGTTCTCATGTTGCAAGATTGACACATTCTTTCTGATAGAATCATTTAAGTCATCTTCAAATCTCCTGCACTTATCTTTCCCCTCTTTAATAATATCTCCAGCATAACGAGAAAGCCTTAGGAACTTTTGTTGATATTAAGCAATAGACATGCCCCGCTACCTCAAACTTAAAAACTCCTTTTTGTTAACATTATAGTAGGCAAGTGGAATAACTTCATCGAAACTCCTTAACATAATCATTCTAAGTAAGAACTGGAGGTTTTATCTTTGCATTTGGAACACTTACCCACCAATCATAAACATCCTTTTGTAATAGTGAGACATCATACTTAAATTTTGCTACTTTTGAACACTCCAATTGCTCAAATACCCTCTCCATGAGTTCTAGCCATTGCTTTGCATCAGTAGGATCAATAGTACCTTCAAATTCTACTCCACCCATTTTCCTAATTTTCTCAAAGTTTATCTCATTAGGATCATGCATCGCTTCAGACATATGGTGGAAGAATTCAGCCATCTATTGGAAAGCAAGATTTATAACCTAAATCTCAGTTTCCCACTTCAGACCCACTAGGGGCGTATTGATCTTAAAGGTATTCGCAAACCCCTTCTAGTGCACGAGGTTGGGAATAAGAATTATCTAATCCTTCCTGTGCTACTTCGATAGGTATATTATAGGAAGATGCCATAATTTAATTCCTTCAAAAAGGGAAGATCAAATTGCAATAGGGACTTGTACATAATGCATATGCACCTAACAAGCACTGAAATAATATTAATTATATGAATAAACAAATAACATATCTTGGACATTCTATAAAATAGATGACTATACAAGTAATTCACAATCCTAGAACCACAAGCCTAGGCTTTGATACCAACACTTGTGGCGACCTTCACAGGAGGATGTCACTTCTATATGCTTTAGGCTTACATAACACTTACTAATATACGAAGAATTTAATACATTACATATTAATCATAATCAAGTAATGAATTCAAAATAGTTAAAGATATAAGATTTTATTCTAAAGGTTGTTTAGTTGACTTCTATCTCAAGTTTTTGGCGTAAGTACCTTGCAAGTAATTCAACTACTATTTTACGAGATATTTATATATTGCCCGTACTGTTGTAGCATGTTGAAAAGTATTACCAATGTTAAAGTACAAAAACATAAAATTTACTAGTTTTCATCTCATACAATCATCTTAACATAACAAGTATTTTAATATAGAAACTAGCTCGTTGGCTCCAATTTAACTAAACAAGCAAAAACTTAAATATTTACAACCATGGTTCCGTAATTTACACTAGCCTTTCAAATTTAAACATACATATGCACAGGAAAATCATGTACATGTAATACCCTTATTATTAAATAATATATTCAGTTTCAAAAAAGGTATTCCATCAAGATAAAATCAATCCCTGTTTCATGACTCTTTGACTTAAGTTTGTATCGTTAGAGAAATCAGTTTCTTGAATAGTAAAAAAAATGAGAGAGGGGTTCATTTTATTATAATTTATTTACTTTCATGTAATTATATATTTTAAACAATCCTTAATAATAATTATTATATATTAACAAAATAAATAAAGAGTGAAAAAGGGAAAATTTGGGCAGCCACATTATTGGATAATTTTTCTTTTAACATGCTTTTGACATAAAATATAATTCCCCCAAAGTAAGTTGGTTTAATGACCATATAAAACCTTATAAACTCTCTCATGACCTTATATTTGATAAAAACACACGAAATAAATTGGTTCCTTGGAGCAAAGTTGAGAAATCCCCTATCCTTTGGTAAGTGGTTGAATTATGTCCTTAAATTGAATAATGTGTAGAAATTATGGAATATCTCGTTGTATATAGCTCTGTTGTTAGTGTGTAAATATGTTTCAAAAAATAATTCACATACCTACTACTTTTATATTTATGTGAAAATCTGAATCTGCTTGTATGGTATCGAAAGAAGGCGTGAAACACACTGAAAGTCTTGGCCAGTTTTCTGGCTGAGAAGCCTTCCATGTACTGTTATTAGTATTGTGATGTTTGAGCTGTAATTTGTGATGCAACTTAGTCTTTGCAACCACAAGACACGTATCTATAACTCTTATGTTTATGGTGGACCTAATTTGGTAGTTATGGATTTAAAACAGTGGACGCAAGTTAGGAAAAGTTCTATCCAAAGTTTGACTTAGAAATCCCTGGGGTCTGTTGTTATTGTTTCGATTATTAATACTTGTAAAAAGGGTACTTTGAATTGATTCTTGATGATTGCAACCAATATTCATATACCTACAGTTTTCATGTAGGCTGGAAAGCCTAGTTTGTCCATTTACCAATTGAAAATTTGCTTGAATTGCAAGGCAATAAAGCTGCCGAGAAGAGTCTGATTTGCAGATATAGGACTCAGTTTTGGTATTTATCTTGTTAGTTTCTATCTACTGAAAGTTCTGAATATTAAATGATCATTTAAATGGGAATTAAGGTGCTGACACTCTTGTACAATCTTAAGGAAATTGATTGAAGAAACAGATGTCGTATTGATCCACGACTTGAAATCGATAGGGTCGGTTGAATGCTAGAAGGTTCAGGTTCGTGTAAAAACTTATTCTTGTGCCTTTGTTACCTGCTGGTACATTTCAATGTTATCTTGGTATCTCAGCTATGTTCTTGTCATTTTATCTGGTGGTGTTGATATATTTTGGGACTAGCAAGAAACTTATTTAATTTGCCCATTGTTTAAATTGCCTTATCACTTGACATCTTTGTGGACTTTGTTCTTCTTGTGAGTGTGACTTTGTCACCGTTGGCATGCCCCTTTGTTCGGATCAATTGCCATCTTGATTGTAAATATTTAGTTCGTCCTAAGTATGTATTTAGTCCATTTTATGTACGAACTAGAATGTCACTTTTAATATGATTCTTGGCTCTCTCGATAATTGAATTTTCACCCTTCTTGATACAGGGCTTCGGTCCTTCTTGATACTTGATTATGTTTGGTGTGACTGCATTATTTAGATACTAGGGAGAAACTTGGTAGTTGGATGTCTTGTAAAAAATTTTCTAGGAATCCTTGATACTTAGATTTTTAAACATCCTACTTGATACTATTGATATACTTGTTCACTTGGTCTATTTACTATATTGCAATTGTGTTTCCCTTTGACTTAAGAAGGTAAATTGAGGGATTTAAGGTTCTTAGCTTGTTACGACCCAAGCCTATGGCGTAGTCGTGCCGAGGAACAAGGAACCCGAAGGAACATAAAACAAGACTCATAACATATCATTACACATCCTTGGTCGTGAAAGCAATTAAGTAGCGTTAAAAGAATAGAAATAAGGGCAAAGGGATTAAGGGAGAACTTTCATAATATAAAAATCAAGAAACAAGAGAGTCAAGGCTCAAAGCATAATTACACATCATGTCCAATAACATCTTTACTATATAGGTACTTAGCGGGGGCCAAGATAAGCAACCGGGCTCACCTTCATAATCAAAGCATATATAAAGAAAGAAAGAGTCTCAATACATAGCATAAGATCAAAGACATTGTCCTCTGAATGGAGGACTCACCAACTATCTTGAATAGATACCACTAACCACGTGGAGGAGGAGGATTGCCAAATTGAGCTCCGATCCGTAAATGGTAACATCATGTAGGCATAAAATATGTGTTAGTACGTTTGAATGTACTTAGTATGTAGGATACAATGCAACAAAAGATAGACAGCATAATCAAAATGCATAATGATAAGCAGTAGATAGCATGATAACAATAAACATGTATGAATGCTGCTTGAAGTAAAACATGATTATATATAATATATGTAAGAAGAGACTTCCATCATAGACGAAGCAAACTAGTACTTGGGATCCAAGGCTTAGCACCCCCTTGGAGGGTGATCAAGGTATATAACCATCAATTGGTAGATGGACATCACACCCTCCATCATAGTGGTCAAGGTATCAATCTCTCAACATGGTTAATGGACTTCACACCCTCCATCATAGTGATCAAGGTATCAACCCCTCAACATGGTAAACGGACTTCACACCCTCCATCATAGTTATCAAGGTATCAACCCCTCAACATGGTTAATGGACACTACAACAAAAACAGTCTCTAAGGAAGGGAAATCTCGTCCTAAAAGTTCAAATCTAGTCCCAAATGAGTAATTTGGGACCAGAAAAGTTTGGGCGCCACTCATCACCAATGCTTCCTTCACTAATAGTCAATTAGGACGAGATTAAAAGGTTGGTCCCTATATGTTTTTTGAGATGGGAAAAAATGTAGTCGTTATATCCTTTTTAGAGACCAGATATCTAGTCTCAAATAGACCATCCACTTGTTTACAAATGCTTTCTTAGCTAATAGTCAATTAGGACGAGATTACAAGTTTGGTCCCTATATGTTTTTTGAGATAGGGAAAAATACGATCGCTATATCCTTTTTATAGACCAGATATCTAGTCTCAAATAGACCATTTATATCTAGAAATTTAGGTCGTTAATCCTCATTCGCAATCTTCCACAACCTGGTCATTGTAAATCTTTAGAGACGAACAATAATTTGGTCCTAAAATAGCTTTATAAATGAGCAAAAATCCTAGTCATAGATTGACCTTTAGAGACGAACAAAAATTTGAATTCATCAACAATAATAAAAAAATCTACTTAAAAACTCGATACAAAAAGTAGAGGGCATAAAAAGAAAGCGTGCGACTTATATTACAATAAATTGGTTAACAACATCCCATGATATTAGCTTCAATTTGCTTAACAAAAATTATAAATAGCATCCAAAGTTTTCCATAACATTCATAGAAAAACAATAATGATTAGTGCATCCTCTAAACTTGTATCTTCACTGAAGAATCATGAACAATGTTGGCCAAAAAAATAGCTTCAAGTTTCAATCCTTCTCGAGTGATATCCAAAAACAACAAAAGCTGCAAGAAACAAGAAAAATCCATTAGAAAAACCTTGGACGCATCAACCAAGAATCCAACATCTATTTTGTATCGTTATGCAGATAACCACAACTAAATAACACTTGGTAAAAGATAGAAATAAATGGACTGAATGAATAGCTTAACGACGAGCTGGACGAACTACAACCAGACTAAACAACATTAAAACAGAGATGCTGGCCTATTCGCAGCAGTGCAGAAATTAAAAAAGAAAGTGTTATGCAGCTGAGCAGAAACTAAAAAAGAGCTATTTGCAGATGCTCATTTGCATATTTGCATTCTTTATGGCTGGTTTACATTGACAGCCGTAAACCTACAGATTTGCAGATGCTAAAGGTACAGATTTGAGTCACTTATGGTTGTTTTACATTAACAGCCCTAATGGTCATTTTATATCATTGTCGTCACTGGTTTGCAGATGCTCATTAACCTGTTGGGGTTTTTCAGTTACAACCATACATGCAGGGAGGCTAACTGTATTACATATGTACTTTCAAACTGCAGCCACCGGTTTGACATACCCAGACACTATTATATCCAGCAACAATTACCATGCCATGCAAGAGGATACTGCAAAATGGACAAACTTAGTTTGGCAAACTTCAGAAGGAGAAAAATTAAAAGGATCAGACAGCCTTATAAAACATATCTACCTTAAATACCTGCTATAGTACTCTCATCCTACCATAGTTTTTGTGCATAATCAATTATAACTGAAGGCATAATGTACACCAGAACTTCACGAACCTAAATCCTCTCATTGTTACTCATCACTGACTCAACTATGACTGCTCAATCTCAAGAAGAATTCCTAGCCACTCATCTCGAGCAACTGAAGATTGAATCTGAGAAGTCGATTATCAAGGATGAAGACAATGATGATGATGATGATGATGATGATGAGAATGACAAAGATGCAGATGATGTTGAGAGGGGAAATGGCAGGTCAAAATAGAGCAGGAGTGAGAAAAAGGGTCCAAAAGCTATGACCAAGCTCAGAATGAAGCCAATCCCTGGTTCAGTCGTGTCACTATCAAAACTACAAACTCTTTACTAGTAGTTTTATTCTTTTCTTATTTCTTGAGCTGTTTGCGAATATAAAAGGTTTCAGTTGCTGCTTTTCCTATTTAGTTTTTACTGTTCTGCTCGCTGTCATTGTATATCATAGACATGCTGAGGTTATGCAAACAAACGAAAAAAAAATGGAGTTGTGCTGCATTTTTCCTAAAAAATAAAAGAGAATGTACAAAGGTGTCCAGCAATCACATGATTATGAGCTGCAGAGGGGAGTAGTACATTCATGATACAATGAGGTTATGAGTTAGTTATAACTACTCCGGCCTTACTCTTTACTTAGCACATTTAGTCCCACGGAGAAAGAGGAGAAAGAACTACAAGGACAATTGGAAAAATGGAGAACAATTGAAGAGTAGGTTACAAAAGGCTGCATGGTGAGTGTCCTATTCTCACTAGTGGACTTTGTTTATGAGTCTCCAAAGTTTGTCATATAATTGCAAGTGATGTTTAATTTCTGTTGGCATATCATCACACCAAGAACTTGAAGCTAGTTCTTCTAATTAGCTTATCCTCACAGTCGAGAAAGAAATGAGGTTGCAGGGCTTCATTTCTCTACAAGTAATATTACCTGTGCAGTTTCTCTTACATCTAACAGTTAACTGGAAATATGTATTTTTTGTTTAGTTAGTTCAATCTATAGGAACCGTGAGTATTACATCTAGCACCCCATGCTTAGAGCACACAAGCTAATTGAATAGCTGGTTGAGTTTCTTTCCACATTAGAAAGCTGTTCTGTAAAGTAGTTCATGGATCACCCCATTTGCCATGAGAGGTATCACTAATAAAATCTTATCCATCTTCCTACGTACTTAAAAAAGAGGAAGAACTATGGAAAGAAGAAACCAAAAGTATTACGATTATGAGCAAATTTCAAGATTAGACAAAAAGAAAGCTATATAACTGTGTAGCAAAACTACAGGGAAAATACATTATTTTCCTTATCTGGTTGCTAAGATAAGTACCAACAGGAAATGTGTCAACAAATTATTTAGATTTGATAGAATCCCATGTTAAAAGAATCATAAGGAAATTTCTATTCTTAAACAAAGAGATTCATGTTGACCATGTGCTTTGGATGGACAATGAATGATAAGGAAATATCAGTACCTCACTGAGCTTCAGTAGTTTTGTGATTATCAGTACCTCACTGAGCTTCAGTAGTTTTGTGATTATCGTGGTAGTTTCAGGTAAGCCTGAAGTGATTCGTCTCCCAAAATAGCATACAATCCTCCCAAGCACTCGGCAACGCCTAAATACAATGACTTAAATTAGCAACTCTTGTTTACCGAAGGAAATCTAATAATGCATATCAAGAAAAATAGCTAAGGAAATCTCATGACATATATCTGAAAAGGCATAGATTCTACATATCAATTAAAACAAGGACACAAGATTGCACCTGAAAACAAAGACACGAAAAAATTGATCCTATTCCATATAAGATAGTTATTGGATTGTTGACTTTATAAAGCCCGACTTCTCCAGCACCAAGATAAACGAATATGGATGACTAAGTACAAAAAAATTAATGTGGAGCAGTAGATAAACTACTCAGTGCTATGAAGCCACAAACACAAGATAATAACTCAAAGGAAATTTTTCCTGCTATAAACGATCCCACGTTCTACTTGGGCAACTTTTAATGAACTAAAGCATAAACAACATAGATCAAAGTTTTAGCGATTATTCAAGCACCTGCGATTAGTTGAGGTTCGCTTTTCTTTTCATCAGAGAGAAATCCCTGCAAACTGCTAGCCCTGGAGTATATCGAAGTACTATCACCCTTTTGTATAGTCCTTGTCATTGCCACTTAGAGCCAAATGACGAACCAGTTTCCTTGAGCCTAGCACAAACAGAGAACAAAGTGCATCCTCACATTTCCTTTGCCAAAGCAATATAGAATCCTGAAATTTTACAACTATAGGCATCCATTAATCCAACTCTTCCACCACAACCACACACATGCTCACACGCCCCATCTCACAAAACCAAATCTATATCATGTTAAAGTGGATCAACAACGATTCAAATAAATTTTGAAATTAATTAAACAATGAGTTCAAATTAGATCAAAATACACATTCATGACATGTTGTGAAGGAAAGAGTGCAAGTCAACAATGGACCTATACAGATTAAATCCTTTGTACGTACTCCCTTCTTTCTATACTTTTACAAGAAAATCACCTCCCTTGATGTCTTTCAATACTTTCTCCAATCAACCAAGATGGAAACAAACTTTTGATAAGTGAGATATATAAATACTTACTCAAAATATATATATTGCATACATATCAAATCAGTACAGTCTCTACTTCATAGATTGAATCTTTCACATTTCACTATCTGACAGATGAATAGCATATTCACATTGTACTCCGCAAAAGGCCAAATATCATGGAAACATCTACTACTGCCCTTTCAAAAATTAGTTCTACAAAAACATTACAATGTGCTTCTTTGATGATAACACTAAGTTTGGCTAGGATATCCTAATTTCTGTTCAAGTAAGAAACAGAACGCAGCACCCAACCAAACAGCCCCAAGTGCTTTGCATTTTCCAAGAATAAGAATTGTCAGCCCCCATATGCAATACAATCATCCAAGAAAATTTGTTGTTAGATAAGACAAGATTAATAGGATTTCTTCACAAACTGAGAGTTTAAGAAGGATTAGTGGGCTGAGACTAGGAAAGTAAAGAGAAGTTAAAATACTAGCGTGAGTTACGACAATGTCACAGTGAATCAAGATCTAATTACACTGACCTTAGAGTCTTTGGCAATGGCGGATATGAAATCAGAAAGGAGATCAAAATAGAGGAGAGGGTCTGGAGACTTGTGAGCAGCTGAGGCGACTATTGATTCGAATTGCGCCACAATGACTCCAAATCTTAATAGTGGCACTTCATCTCTCACAAAATTCTTGGCCATTGTTAAAAAAAATTTTAGGGGTTTAGAAAGCACACAGTTTCCCTCATTTGTTGGAGTGAATACTGAGATGAAATAGGGAAAATAAATTATTAGGTAATACAGAGATGAAAGGAGGAGAGAGCTGAAAGAGCGGTAGATGGTATCAGGTCGATCGGGTTTGGCGCTTGATGAAAAATGAAATTTTCGCATTTTCCCGCTCAGTACTATATTTAGTGTTTTGGGACTAGTTTGTAATTTCCTTAGTTACTAGATTTTGTGCCTTCACAATAACATATAGAATTAGGGACGAGAATATAATCTTTTCCTAATAAATATATTTTTTGAGACGAGATTATTAACTCGTCCTTAAATATTGGTCTTAATAATAGTTTTTCTTGTAGTGGGACTTCACACCCTCTATCATAATGATCAAGGTATCACACCCTTAACATGGTTGATGTACTTCACACTCTCTATTATAGTGATCAAGATATCAAACCCTCAATATGGCTAATGGACTTCACACCCTCCATCATAGTGGTCAAGGCAAGCACCCCCTCAACAAGCTATGGTCAACAAGAAATCCTAGGGATACTTTTCAAGAAATCTCCATAATTTTACATTACTTTCATCATCATAAAGTTATTTAGCTCATATGCCATGCATAGAACATTCAACAACTCAAGAATCAATTACCGGACATTTCATCAAACATTGGGTGGGTGTGTAGTATTAGTGTAAGACCATGTAATTCAAGAGTGGAATCATGCTAGAAAATTCAGTGTAAAACCATCAATAGATACTTGGTAACACCCTCAAACAATATACTTCAAAATTATTCATCAAATCTCAAAATAGATCTTAGATTCATAACTAAAAACATACCAAAATAATCACAATTTTATGAGACCCCAACATAGTGTGCAGTGAAATTTCATAATAAGTAAGACCCATAAGTAAATCAACGTTAAATCATGCAATTTAGGTGAAAAGGAAGCTTAGCACCAGGTTGAAAGGATCGATTGGTTGAAACCAACATACCTCAACTATGGAGAATTCCTTGATGAAGATTTGAATGGAGACTTGAAGCTTGGATGAATTCCTTAAGATATGAAAGAGATTTGGACACTTGATTTTGTGTGGAAAAATAGTCTAAATGTTTGAGATGTTTTTGGAGAATGTCCTGTGTGATATGAAGGTAAAATATGGCTAAGTATAGGTATTTTTACGTGTGGCTTAGGCCCAAGACCCAAAAGCCTTGTAACACACTGGCGCGCCCTGGCCGCGTCATGCTAGGAGCGTGTCTGCTCACTATTTTTTGCTCACTTTGAATATTAAAAATTCGCTACGGTCATTCTAAAATTGGGGTTAGACCCATTCCCACTCAATTTGACCCCGTGATCAAGAATATAAAGTCAGATTTTTGATATCACACACAAATTTTGAGATAATAAAAATTACGATTTTGAACACTTCTGAGGCACATTTTCGGGCACTTTTGGGGTCTTTCAATATCTCCCCCTTGAAAATGTTCGTCCCCGAATGTAAAAGAAAAGCATATAAGAGAAATAAATAAGGTAATTTCAGCCCACACGAGAATGCAACAATGCACTTAAACATTATTTTCAAAAATCTCAATACAAGTGTCAAAATCAACATGAATTTGTCAATATAAACATGAATATATGCAAATGACATGACGACTGAGACTTATGACTTGGAACCATGGAAAAAGGACTTGACGCATTATCATAAGCTTGAGTTGAATGAAGGAGATAGAGATATTGCTTTTTCATGCTCGCTCTGGCTCCCGAGGGACACTTTTGACATGATGATTATTCTAAAGGACCTTGACGAACACTACCTCCTTATCAATCAACATCTCTACCCATCCAGCTAATGCCTCCACCGGGAACTTCTTATAAGCTAACTTATCCTCCACAACACCCATGATCTCAAACAGTTCTAGAGCACTAGAGTCACCAACACATCCCTCAACCTAGAAGCATGAAGAACTGAATGAGCCTTATCCATATCCATAGGCAATTCTAATTCGCATGCAACCTGACCAATCTTCCTCTACACCTTATAAGGACTTACACCCAATCTTAACCCAATTGTCAACCTCAAACACACATAGCCCACTTAGTACCTTAAATCACTATCTCCCCCTTGGGAGACAACCTCTACTATACCATCCTTCCACCCAAAACTTCCAACTCTAATAAGGCAGAATCAAGGACTTGCTTAAACTAGGCCTCTTCAATGAAGGAAGATTTGGAGCTATCAAGGATACTACACCACCATGCTCAACTTCCTCCAACCTAACCCCCACTCTAGCCAATCGATAGACCTCTCTAGTCACCCATTTTACCACCATCATCAACATAGGCTAAGCTACTTAAAGCACTGACTACAACATTAGCCTTACTGGGAAAAATAACGCACACTCATATCATAATCCTTAAGAAGTTCTAACAACCTTCTTGTTACCCTTAACTCACACCTATCATATTTAGCAAACAACCTCTCATCCCCTAAGACTTACAACACTACCCAAAAATGTTCCACAAGCTCTAAATATATCAATTCCCTACCACTAGAAGCCACCTCAAAGACATCAAGGTAGGGTTTTAAGACCTTATTCATGGAACCCATAAACATAGCCGATGCATAAGTCAACCAAACAACTCCAATAATACTCAAATGTTCACTCTTAGCCCAAAAGGACACCTAGGGATATCACTTACTCTCATCCTCACATAGGGATAAAATCCAAACCACAAATCAATCTTAGAGAAGTGACTATCCCATTGTAGTTTGCCCAATAGATCATCCATCCCTAGCCATCATATTACAACCTTATGGGTCCTACACTCATTGAAAGCATGATATATATATAGCTAAACCACCCCAAGACGTCCAACCCATCAAACCAAATTCAACCAAGATCACCAGATAAGACTCTATGTAATAAGAACATGGGGCAACCCTTATAAACCTTCTAGCCATAATAGATTCCTATAATCATTCAGGACACACATGAATCTTACTACCAACATAAGGAATAATGAGAGGAATAGGGACCCCTAGAACCAACTAAGCATGCACAATAAAATCAATGAAAACTTTAACTTATCGATAGCATCATCGGGTACCTCATCTCCTCTTAGCCTCCCTTGAAGGACGTAGAACTGATTACGTCTTGGAGCACCTCCTTGATCAGTACCATCACCTTTGCCCTTATTGTGCCTAAGAGGACAATTTATTATCTTGTAACCTGTCTCCTGACAACCATAACAAGCATTGGTCTTCTTTAAGCACGGGCAGTCATGGTATCTACCATATTTTAGGCACCTAGCATAAGGTACCACACCACCATGACCTTTGGGACTTCGGAACTTTCCTTCGCCACAGCCTCTTATCCTCCTTATCCCTTCTCCTTCTTATCTTTCCCTACTCCTATTGTTCGGCATGTGTCATTAAGTGGGATAAATCCATGTTACCTATCAACACAGTAGTACGACATTCGTCGTTCACCAAATTGGATACACCCATTACAAACTTATTCATTTTGTACCTCAAATCAGCCACCAAGTGGGAAGCTGCATATTTATAAAGTTGGTTGAACTTTATGGCATACTCCCTCACACTTATTGACCCTTGCTTCAAATTCATGAACTCCATCATCTTGGCCTCCCTAAGCTCAAGAGGGAAGAATCAGTTAAGAAAGGCCACCTTAAACACCTCCCAAAGCACCACATTATTGTCCCCCTTCTCCTCCTTCCATTAAGTAAACCATATTTGTGCCACCCCCTTGAGTTGGTAAGCCGCCAACTCTGCTTCGTTTGATCTCACACCCAAGATAGCCAACACTTTATAAACCTCATCAATGAACTCTTGAGGGTCCTCATCTATTTTAGAACCAGAGAACTCTGATGGGTTCATCATCATGAAGTCCCTTACCCTAGATGCCGAAATAGGATGTTGAGGTGCTTGGGCCCCTTGGATGATTTGGTTGGTCATCGGTTGGGCTAGCATGGTACAAGCATCCCAAAATTCTTTGTGAACTATCCCTCCATCTTGAGGATCTTGAGGAGCGGGAGGAGTTGGTTGCCCCTCGGGTATATTGGCTTTTTTTCCTCTTGTGTTAGGCATGATCTAGTATAGCAAAGAACAATCATTAGAGGAAAATAAAACCTTACCTTAACTCTATAGCACGACATGGATGATGAAGAAGGAAAACATTTCCTAAAACATATCATAGTCTCTTACTCATAGTTGTGGTGCACAACACAACCAAGAACAAGACTCTAATATGTGTGGTGTGTTGGATGCCGAGGACCTAACAACCTAGTGCTATGATGCCATCTTTGTCACGACCAAAGCCTTGGGCCTAGTCTTAACTGGCAAATGGGGAACCCGAAGGAACCCCAAACAAGCCTCTTAGCATATCATTACACATCCTTGGTCATGGAAGCAATTAAATAGCGTTGAAAGAATAGAAATAAGGGCAAAGGGACTAAGGGAGAACTTTCATAAAATAAAAATCAAGAGACAAGAGAGTCAAGGCTCATATCATAATTACACATCATGTCCAACAACACCTCTACTACATTGGTACATAGCGGGGGCCAAGACAAGCAACCAGGCTCGCCCTCAAAATCAAAGCATACATCATGAAAAAGATAGTCCTAATACATAGCATAAGATCAAATACATTATCCTCAGAATGGAGCACTCACCGACTACCTTTAGTAGTTACCACTAGCCCCGTGGAGGATGATGATGACAAAATGGAGCTCCAGTACCTACATGGTAACATCATATAGGCATAGAGTGTGTATTAGTATATTTGAATATACTAAGTATGCAAGATGTAATGCAACAAGAGATAGGCAACATAATCGAAATGCATAATGATAAGCAATAGATAGCAAAATAACAATATGGCATGTATGAATATGCTAGAAGTAAAACATGCTTATGTAGAACATATTAAATATGTAGTAAGAAGAGACCACCATTATAGACCAAGCAAACTAGTACTTGGAATCCAAGGCTTAGCACCCCTTTGGAGGGTTATCAAGGTATACCCCTGAATCAGTAGATAGACATCACACCCTCCATCATAGTGGTTAAGGTATCAACCCCTAAACATGGTTAATGGACTTTACACCCTCCATCATTGTGGTCAAGGTATAAACTCCTCAACATGGTTAATGGACTTCATACCCTCCATCATATTGTCAACGTCTCAACCCCTCAACATGGTTAATGTACTTCACACCCTCTATCATAGTGGTCAAGGTACCAAGCCCTCAATGTGGTTAATGAACTTCACACCCTCCATCATAGTGGTCAAGGCAAGTACCCCCTCAATAAGGTATGGTCAACAAGAAATTCTAGGGATACTTTTCAAGAAATCATCATAATATTATAATACTTTCATCATCATAAAGTCACTTAGCTCATACGCTATACGTAGGGCCTTCAACAACTTAAGAATCAATAAACGGATATTTTATCAAACACTTGACGGATATGTAGTGCTTGTGTAACACCATGCAATTCAAGAGTGGAATCATGCTAGAAAATTCAATGTAAAACCATCAATATATTCTTGTTGGCACCCTCAAATCATATACTTCAAAACCATTTATCAAATCTTACAATAAATCTTAGATTCATAGCTCAAAACATACTAAAACAATCATATTCATGAGACCCCAACATAGTGTGCAGTGAAATTCTTAATAGGTAAGACCCATAAATCAACTTTATATCATGCAATTTAGGTAAAAAGGAAGCTTGGACGCCAAGGGTGAAAGGACTCAATAGTTGAAACCCACATACCTTGACTTTGGAGAACTCCATGATGAATTTTTTGAAAGGAGACTTGAAGCTTGGATGAATTCCTTAAGATCCAGAAGAGATTTAGACACTTGATTTTGAGTGACATAATAGTCTAAATGTTTGAGAGGGTTTTGGGGAATGTCTTGCGTGATATGAAAGTGAAATATATCTAGGAAGGCTTAGGCCCAATATCCAAAAGCCTTGGACCGAATTTAACAAAATTGTATGAAATAACACACTGGTGCATCCTAGCAGCGTTGGGACGTGCCTACTCACTTTGAATTTTTGAAATTTACTATAGTATTTCTAAAAATGGGGTTAACCCATACTCCACTCAATTTGACACACTGATCAAGAATATAAAGTTGAATTTTCAATATCTTGCACAAATTTTGAGATATATGAAAATTACGATACCGGGCACTTTCAAGGCACATTTTCAGGCACTTTTTAGGGTCGTGTCACAACTTTTATATTTTACACCACTAATCTTCATGCTTAGCAATAGTGTTTTATATCATAGGGGTTACCCGAGATGTTTCTTGAGGATGTCCATTGAAGATAAATTTTGGGAGCTGTGTAGAAGATCACATTTGCATCTATACATATATATTATAGTAGTTTTGGGATATGTACATGATTCTCCTGTTGCATATGTATGTATAAATTTGAAAGGCTAGTGTAAATTATGGAACCATGGTTTGTAACTTTAAGTTTTGGCTTGCTTAGTTAAATTTGAGCCAGCGAGCTTGTTTCAATATTAAAATACAAGTTATGTTAAGATGATTGTATGAGATGGAAACTAGAACCTTTTATGTCCTTGGATTTTAACATTGGTAATACTTTTCAGCATGCTACAACAGTATAGGCAATATATAAATATCTTGCAAGGTAGTAGTTTAAATTACTTGCAAGGTACTTAGGCCGAAAGCTTGAGCTAAAAATCAACTAAACCACTTTTAGAATAAAATCCTATACCTGTTACTATTTTGAATTCATTATTTAAATATGATTAATATATTACGTGTTAAATTACTTCTATGTTAGTAAGTTTTATGTAAGCTTAAAGCATACAGAAGTGGCATCCTCCCGCTAGGGTTGCCACATGTGTTGCTCACTTGTATAGAAGTGGCATCCTCCCCCAAGGGTTACCACAGTACATGTCCCAAAACTACTATGATACATATGCCTAGATGCAAATGTGATCTTCTGCATAGCTCCCAAAATTTATCTTCAATGGCCACCTTAAGCATCATCTCGGGTATTCCCAAAGATAGAAACAACTATCGCTAAGCATGAAGCTTAGTGGTGTAAAAGCTAAAAGCTGAAGCCTTTTGATTCCTCAATTTACCTTTCTTAAATCAAAGGGCAACACAATTGGAATACAATCAATAGACCAAGTGAACAAACATATCAATAGTGTCAAGTAGGATATTTAAAGATTTAAGTATCAAGAGTTCCTGGAATAATTTTTTTTACAAGACATTCAAATGACAAGTTTCGCCCAGTATATTTGTCATGTCGTCAGACCAAACATAATCAAGTATCAAGAAGGACTGAAGCCCTATATCAAAAAGGGAGGAAACCCAATTGTCAAGAGAACCAAGGACCATATTATGAGTGGCTTTCCAGTTCATGCATAAAATGGACAACTTCCATACTTAGAATGAACCAAAAACCCACAATCAAGATGGCAATTAATATGAACAACATGCATTCCAATGGTGACTAGGTCACACCCACAAAAAGGACAATATCCAGGAGGATGTCAAGTGATCAGGAAATATGTATAAATGAGTGAATTACCAAGTTCCTTACAAGTCCCAAAATATATCAGAATAGCTAGATAAAATGATAAGAACATAGATAAGATACCAAGATAACATTTACATGTATTAGTAGGTAACAAAGGCACAAGAACAAGGTTTTACATGAACTTGACCCTTTAAGCATGCAACCGACCCTACCAACCTCAAGTCATGGATCAATACAACATCCATTACTTCAATGAATTTCCTTAAGATTGTATAAGAGTATGAGCACCTTAATACTCATTTACATGTTTATTTAATATTCAATACTTTCAGTAGATAGAACTAGCAAAATAAATACCAAAATGGAGTCCTATTTCTGCAAATTACACTCTTCTAGGTAGCTTTATAGCTTTGCAACACAACTAGATTTTGAATTGGTAATGGGAAAACAAGGTTATCAGTCTACATGAGAACTATAGGTACATGAATATAGGCTGCAAACATTCAGGAATCACTACAAAATATCCTTAGCAGAAGAACCTATAATTGAAACACTAATAGCACCCCCCTCCCCGGGATTTCTAATGTAAAAGTCTGGACAGAACTTTTTCTAACTAGCGTCCACTGTTTTGAACCCATAAATATTAAATTAGATTCCAACATAAGTATAAGAGTTGTAGCTAAATGTCTTGCAGTTTAAAACAAAAAAGAAAACATCACAAAATACAGCTCACATGTCAAGATATGATTAACATACTAACATCAGTACATAGAAGACTTCTTAGACACAAAACTGGCCAGGATATTCACTATGTTTTGTCCCCTTTTTAACACCATTTAAGCAGATTCAAAATTTCACATATGCATAAAAGTTCTGGCAATGTGAATTAGCTTTCCAAAACATATTTAAACACTAAAACCACACTATATACAATGAGATATTCCACAATTACTACACACTATGCAAATAAAAGATAAAATTCAACTACTTACCAAAGGGTAAGGGATTTCTTAACTTTGCTCCAAGGAACTGATTTCTTTCCTATGTTTTTGTCAAATATAAGGTCATGAGAGAGCTTGGAAGGTTTTATATTGAAAAAACCCCAAAAGTGCCCAAAAATGTGCCCAAAATCATAATTTTCATATATCTCAAAATTCATTCGTGATATCAAAAATCCAACTTTACATTCGTGATTAGGAGTCAAAATTGAGTGAGAAATGGGTCTAACCCTGATTTTAGAGCAATCGTATCAAAATTTTTCAATTTCCCAAAAATTCAATTCCCAGAATTAATCTGTGTTTGTACCATGATGTGCAACCATCGTGGACCTGTATAAAAATGTCCTCCGCGTTGACTCCATGTCATGACCAGATGCGAACCTATGTTATTTTGTTTCCATCTTTTCTAGTTCGGTCCAAGGCTTTTGGGTCTTAGGCCTAAGCCTTCCCATGCGTGATAATACCTATACTTAGCTATATTTTACCTTCATATTATACAAGACATTCCCCAATACTCTCTCAAACACTTAGACTAATATTTCACCCAAAATTCAAGTGCCAAAACTCATTCTTAATCTTAAGGATTTCACTCACACTTCAAGTCTCTATTTACACTTCATTAAGGAATTCTCCAAAGCTAAGGTATGTGGGTTTCAACTATTGGGTCCTTTCACCCATGGTGCCTAAGCTTCCCTTTTACATAAATCTCATGTTTCTAAGTTTATTTACTTATGGGCATTACTTACTATGAATTTGACTATGAACTATGTTGGAGTTTTGTAAAAGTGTGACTGTTTAAGCATGTTTTGAGCTATAAATCTATGATTCATTATGGGATTTGATGAAGGATCTTGATGTATCTTGAATGAGGGTGTTACCAAGAATTGGTGGGTGGTTTTACATTAGATTTTCTTGTATGATTTCACTCTTGAATTGCATGGTTTTACACTACCATTACGCACCCACCATATGTTTAATAAATGTCCGATTATGGATTCTTGAGTTGTTTATGGTGTAAAGCATGGCTTATGATTTGAATGACTTTATGATGATGAAAGGAATGTATATATGTGTTATTTTCCTCTATAGTGTTGTGAGTTGACCAAGCCTCACTCAGGGGGTTGTAGGCTTAGGTAACCACATTTAGGGGTTGATACCTCGATTGCCTCGCTCATGAGGTAGTAGGCCTGTTCTTCCATTGTTGGGGGGGTATGTACCTAAATAACAATATTAAGGGTTTTGTACCTCGATTGCCTCACTCAGAAGCTAATAGGCCCATGGTACCATATTGGGGGGGGGGGTATGCACCTTAATAACAACATTGAGGGCTTTGTACCTCAATTGCCTTTCAAAGAGGGGTGGTAGGCCTTGGATATTCTATATTGATGGTCACTTCTTACACATATATTGTGTTCTATGTAAGCATGATTTACTCTAAGATCATCCATGCATGTCATATCGCTGTATGCTTATTCATTGCCTATGTTTATAGATTTCAATTATGTTGCTTATCTCTTATTGCATTGCATCCTACATACTTAGTACATTAAAACATACTAACGCATACTCTATGCCTACATGATATTACCATGTAGGAGCCGGAGGCCCGCTTAATCATCCTCCTGCTCAACGTGGCTAATACGATCTCTCTCAAGCTTGTTTGTGAGTCCTTAACTCTGAGGATGATGTCTTTTGCTCTTATGTTATTCTAAGACTCTTTTTTCTTTATTTGTATGCTTTGACTATAAGGGTGTACCCAGTTGCTTATCTTGGCCCCCGCTAAGTTCTATGTTTAGAGGTGTTGTTGGACAAGTAATGTAATGATGCTATAAGATTGACTCTCTTGAATCTTTGATGTTTTATGATATGGAAGAGTTCCCCTAGCTCCTTATCCTTGCTTTATACTATTGTTATTATTTTATTGCTTCCTCGACCAAGGATGTATAATGATATATTAAGAGGTTTGATTGGGGTCCCTTCGGGTTCCCCATTCACCATATCACGTCTAGGCCCTAAGCTTGGGTCATGACAAACTTGGTATTAGAGCATTAGGTTGTTAATGGTCCTCAACATCTAACACACCACATCCATTAGAGTCTTATTTATGGTTGTGTTGTGCACCACAACTATGAGTAGGAGGCTATGAGACATTTTAGGAAATATTTCCCTTCTTCCTGATCCATGTCGTGCTATAGAAGATAGGTAAGGTTTCCCCTCTAATGAATTTTATTTGTTATGCTAGATCATGCCTAACATAAGAGGGAGAAGAGCCTACACACCCTATGAACAACTGGCTCATGGAGAGCTCTGGGATGCTCTCACCTTGCTAGCTCAAGTGGTGGCTAATCAAGTCAATCAAGGGGCCCAAGCCCCTCTTGCTCGTACTTTGGCATCTCGGGTGACGGACTATATGAGGATGAACCAACCAGAGTTATATGGGTCTAAAGTATGTAAGGACCCTCAAGAATTTCTTGATGAGGTATACAAAGTGTTGTTTATCATGGGTGTGAGGTCGGAAGAGAAGATGGAGTTGGCAGCTCACCAACTCAAGGGGGTGGCCCAAATATGGTATACTCAATGGAAGGAGGAGAAGGGGAACAACAACGCAGTTCTATAAGGGGAGTTGAAGGTAGCTTTCCTCAACCTGTTCTTTCCTCTTGAACTTAGAGAGACCAAAATAGTGGAGTTTGTTAATTTGAAGCAAGGATCTATGAGTGTGAGGCAGTATGCCCTCAAGTTAAAACAACTCTCAAAATTTGCTCCATACTTGGTTGCCGACCCAAGGTCTACAATGAAAAAGTTCGTGATAGGTGTATCCGACTTGGTGAGTGAGGAGTGCCAGTCAACTATGTTGATTAGTGACATGGACTTGTACCACTTGATGACTTATGCTGAACAAATAGAGGAGGAAAAGTTGAGGAAGAGAAGGGGTCATGAGGCCAAGAGGGCCTGTTTTGATGGAAAGTTCCAAAGTCGCAAAGGTGACCAGTTTCATCAAGACCAAGGGTCTTCTCAAGCTTCTAATAGGAGGTTTGCCAATGACATCTCTAGGGTCCAAGGTGATGGTGATATGGGTGCTAATGATGTGTGTCCAAGATGTGATAGCAGTCATAGTTGTAACGACCCAAGCCTTGGGCCTATACATGATGTGGCGAATGAGGAACCTGAAGGAATACCAAACAAGCCTCTTATCTTATCATTACACATCATTGGTTGGAAGCATTGCAGGACATATGAAAGTAGAAATAGCACAATGGGAATAAAGGGAAATCTTGTATTGTATCATAATTAATATATAAAAAGCTCATATAATAGATACATAGCATGCCCAACAAAACCTCTACTACATAGATAAAAGCGGGGGACAAGAAAAAGTTATCAGGATCACCCTTGTAGTTAATACGTAAGTCAAAGAGAAAATCTTAATGCATAGTAATAAATCATGAGTAACATGCTCGAAGTGGAGGACTCACCAACAAGCTTGATATAAGTCGTACTAGCCAAATGGAGGATGATGATGATCAAGTGGTGCACCGGTTACTACATGGTGACATCATGTAGGCATAGAGTATGTGTTTCAACATTTGAATGTACTAAGTATGTAGGATGCAATGCAACAAAAGATAAGTAACATAAATATGTAATATGCATAACTTAAGCAATTAACTAACATTTAACAAGATGACATGCACAAGTGATGCTTATAGTAAAGGCATGCTTCATATATTATAAAGCATGAGGAAAGAATAGGTTGAGTACAAGTATTTTAGTGAATGCGAATACTAAATATGTAATATGCATAACTTAAGCAATTAACTAACATTGAGGGTAAAATATGGTTAAGTACAGGTATTTTAGTGAATGCGAATACTTAGGCCCAAGACTTGAAAGTCTTGGACCGAGTTGAAAAAATCAATCACAAAATAATACCCTTGCACGTCGCGAAAGTGGCACGCTTTATTCTCTGGAAATTGACATTTGGGAATTTTGAATATTGATAAGATTGCTCTAAAATTGGGGTTAGACCCTTCCCCCTAATTATGACCCCCTAAACAATAATACGAAGTTGGATTTTTATATCATGCATGGATTTTGAGATATATAGATATTACAATTCTGCACACTTCTAAGGCATATTTTTGGGTACTTTTTATGGTTGTTTCAATATCTCCCATTTGGGAACATTCATCCCCGAATGTCAAAGAAACATATATGAAATAAATAAACATGACACTTTCAGCCCACATAGAGATGCAACAATGCACTTAAACATCATTTCAACAATCGCATCATAAATGAAAAATCATCATGAACTTGTCAATTTAAACATGAACATATGCAATGACATGGAGCTGAAATTAAGACTTGATTACATAAAGGGCTTAGATCTATACCTTAGGCTTGAGTGGAGTGGAAAAGGTAAGGATATCACTTCTACATGTTCGCTTCGGCTTCCTAAGTAGCACTCTCAACTTGTTGATTACTCCAAGGACCTTAACGGAAGCCACCTCTTTGTTTCTCAACCTCTTCACTTGCCTATCCAAAATTTGAAATGGAGCCTCTTCATATGTCAAGTTATCCTAAACAACACCCATAACATCAAGAGGCACAATGGCATTGGATCACCCATGTATTTCCTCAACATGGACACATGGAACACCGGATGAACTAATTCCATCTCACTAGGCAACCTTAACTCATAAGCTACCTTACCAACCCTCCTCATGTCCTCATAAGGACCAACATATCATGGGCTCAACTTGTCCTTCGTACCAAATAGGACTACACCCTTCATGGATGAAACCTTTAAGTAGACCCAATCACCAACTCTGAATTCAAGGTCTCTTCTTCTCATACCAGCATAGGAATTTTTGGCGACTTTGGGCCGTCTTCAACCTTTCTCTGATCATCCTAACCTTCTCAAGAGCTTCCATAATAAGATCTGGTCCCAACAAAGCTACCTCATTAACCTGAAACCAACCAACCGATGATCTATAATGTCTCCCATAGAGAGCCTCAAAAGGAGCCATACCTATGCTAGAATGATAACTATTGTTGTAGGAAAACTAAATCAATCAAAAGTGATCATCCTAACTACCCTTGATCTCCAATACATAAGCCCTAAGCATATCCTCAAGTGTTTGAATGGTTCTTTCAGAAAGATCCCCTTTGGAAAGATCTCCAAAAATATGATGTAATTATTCCCCATGATTTGATATAATGGACAAAGGAACCCATGCAATCTTACCAAGTCATGAATGTACAACCTTGCATAATCTTCAACTCCAAATATGGTCTTAACTGGTAGAAAGTGAGCCAATTTCATCATCTTATAAACCACAACCCAAATGGAATCAAAACCCTTTCTAGTCTTGTGTAACCCAACCACAAAATCCATATTTATCTCTTCCCACTTCCAAATAGGAGTCTCAATGTCTTGGGTTATGCTACCCAACCTTTGATGTTCGACTTTGACTTGTTGACAAGTATGACAATCGAAAATGAATTTGGCAATGTCCCTCTTAATGCCTCCCCACCAATACACATCCCTCAAGTCTCTACATACTTTCGTGGAACTGGGGTGGATAGAATAAGAAGAGTTATGGGTCGTATCAAGGATTCTTTCTATTAAACCATCAACACATGGTACACACAACCTACCTTAGTACCTAAGGGCATTATCTCCCCTTTGGGAGAAAATCTCTACCTTGCCCTCTTTCACCAAGGCCTTCAATTCTAGCAAGGCGGGATCAAGATCTTGTTTTGCCATTACCTCATCAATCAAAGAGGACTTAGAACCATCAACAACAACCACACCACTATTACCATCCTCTTCCAAACTAACTCCAAATCTAGCCAACTGATACACCTCCCTGGCCATTGCCTTCTCACAACCATCAACATATGCTAAGCTACCTGTGGACACCCTACTCAAGGCATCCGATACTATATTTTCCTTACCCGGATGATAATCCACACTCATATCATGGTCCTTAAGAAATTCTAAACATCTCTTTTGTCTCAAGTTGAGATCCTTTTGAGTGAAGATATATTGGAGGCTCTTACAATCGGTGAACAAATAAACATGCACCCTATACAAGTAAGGATGTCAAATCTTTAATGCAAACACCACAATGGCTAACTCTAGATTATGGGCAGGGTAGTTCCTTTTATGTACTTTTAGTTGTCTAGAAGTATAGGCTATGATCTTAACATTCTGCATCAACACACAACCCAAACTAACCCGAAAAACATCACAATACACAACAAATCCCTCAAACCCATCCAGTAGTGACAATAGAGAGGACACAAGCTTATCTTTTATTGTTTGGAAGCTCCTATCATATTCATTGTTCATCACAAACTTAACCATCCTTTGAGTCAATTTTGTCATAGGGGAAGTAATATAGGATAACCCATTCACAAACCTCCAATAATAGCTTGCTAAACCTGAGAAACTTCTAATGTTCGATGAGTCAATTGTCTAGGTCAATTTATAATCACATCAGTTTCTTTGGATCCACCTTAATATAATCCCCCGACACTACATGTCCTAGGAAGGCAACCTCTCTCAACCAATATTCACACTTTTCTATTTAGCATACAATTACTCCTCCCTCAATCTTTGCAACAAAACCCTCAAATGAGCCCTATGCTCTTCTTCACCATAAGAAGACATCAAGATATCATCAATGATGGCCATAACAAAGGAATCAAGATAGCGTTTAGAGGCCTTATTAATTAGGTCCATAAAGATGGCCAGTGCATTGGTCAATCCAAAAGACATCATAATAAACTCATAATGCCCATATCTAGTCTCGAAAGCCATCTTGGGAATGTCACACTCCCTCACCTTCATTTGATAATACTCGGACCGAAGATCAATCTTAGAGAAATGGCTAGCCCCTTGCAATTGGTCAAACATATCATCAACCCTTGGAAGAGGATACCGATTCTTGATGGTGACCTTATTGAGTTGTCGGTAGTCAATACACATCCTAAGGGACCCATAATTTTTTTTCACAAATAACACTGTAGTACTCCAAGGTGATTGTCTAGGTCTAATAAATCCCTTCTCCAACAAGTCCCTCAATTATCCTTCAACTCCGTCGGGGCCATACAGTAAGGTGGAGTAGAAATGGGTTGAGTATCAGGGAGGAAGTCTATGACTAAGTCTATTTTCCTTTAGGGAGGAACATTAGGAATGTCATTTGGGAAGACATCAAGAAATTCAATTACAACCAAAATCGACTGTATGGGAAGGACTTTAGACTCCACATCCCTAAACTTCACAAGATGATAAAGACACCCCCTAGAGATCAACTTGCGGGCTTTAATGCAAGAGATGAATCTACCCTTAACCACCACATCTTGACTCTCCCACTCAAGGATGAGTTCATTTGGAAATTGGAATTTGACCCTATGGATTCTACAATCAATAGAAACATAGGCATGTAACCCAATCTATCGGAAAATAATATCAAAATTGACCATGTCTAACTCAACAAAATTACAATGCAAGATTTTATGTAAAATGCAAATAGAACAACTTCTATAACCTTTTATAGCAATAACGGATACCCCAATAGGAGTAGACACCTCATATGACTCAACGTGAAACTTTTTGGCAACAAAGGGGCTGATAAAAGGAAGAGTGGCACTTGGATCAATCAATGCATACACATCAAAGTCAAAGATTTTTAATATATCGATAACAATATCGGGAACCTCCCATGTAAAAACATAGAACCAGTTGTGCCTTGGGGCACCATCTGTTGGCCACCTCTCGCTAATAGAATCGTATTAGCACCTTATGGATATACCTCCTTACCCTTATTATGATACCGAGGGCATTCAAACATTTTGTGACCCATTTCCCCACAATGAAAACAAGAATTAGTGTCCCTCAAACAAGGACTGCTATAACCTTACAACACTTTGGACACAATACAATAAGAGCCACAACACCAACACCTTGAGGCCTTGGGAGTCATTAGCAAAGCGCACCTTGGAAGTATGAGAAGACCCCTGGCCATGGTGGAACTAGCCATCCCTTTGGAACTTACCCTCCGAAAGGGCCCTCTAAGCCTCATGACTCCTTCTCTTCCTCAATTTCTCTGTCTCTATTTGCTCGGTATAGGTCATCAACCAAGACAAGACCATGTCACTAATTAGCATGGCGATACTTCACTCACCAAGTCAAAGACCCCCATCATGAACTTATTCATCCTAGATCTAGGATTAGCTACCAAGTGAGGAGCCTACTTTGAAAGTTGGTTGAACATGAGGGCATACTCTCTCACACCCTTTTTCTGTCATGCCCTAAGTCCCAATAGGGCGAACTGGCACCCGTTGCCGATGAGGCTCGGGAGAACCAACCTGTAACTATGCTTTTCATATACATATCATAAGGGATTTCTACCTTTAACATACTTTAAAGTATATAGATAATGATAGCAAGTTAAAAGAAAAATGCATACGACTAGACCATTAGGGCCACACTGTCTAAAATACGAAACATAACTATACTTTAGTTTACATAGTCTACAAAGCCTCTAAATAATAGGAAGTATTAAATAAGGTTAGGAATAGGCCCCGCCTCGACTGACTGTAAAATATAAACATAAATTCTAGTAATATACAAAGCTCCGAAGCAACCTGAAGTTGGGTGACAGTAGCTGAATATCCTGAACTCCTACTGGGGAGATCTTCTAGCACCTGTACCTACAACATGAAATGCAGGTCCCCCAAAAGGGACTCAGTACGAGATAATCTACTGAATATGTAAGGTAGCAAATACTGTGTATGACATAACAACTCAAGTGAAGCTGTTCACTAATGTAGCATAAGGACCACCTTTAGTAGCACTGTGGGATCATGTACTTTATGTTCTGTACATTACTTTACCTTTACTGTAAAATCTGTACTCTAAATTTGTGCACAGCAGCAATACAAATGACCAACTGATCAGAGGTAGACTGTATCGGGATCATCCCTATGCTAGGTTCTTACGAACCTCCTCGAGCTACCACCCATAATACTATATCGGGATCGTCCCTATGCTAGGTTCTTATGAACCCCCTCGGGATACCACCCATCATACTGTATATTTTATCTTTCAATTACCTTTGAGATTATTATTTTGGTGGTCATAACATTGAGACT
>JAOTQJ010105847.1:0-11307 GCA_025642045.1 Solanum sejunctum | reverse complement strand
TCTTACACCATTTCAAACTTTTACAACTTGCGGGCTCTACATACCCAAGAGTCAAAAATATAAACACATTTTTATAAAAGTACCAAGGAGCGAACATAGGGTATATTTGGACCCCAAATTGTGAAGAAAAAGGGTTTTTTTTCAAACGTACGACATTGACTCAACTTAACTAATTCATGCCAAGAGATAAGAATCTTTAGATACCTCGATTTCTTTCTCCAACTAATTCCAACGTAATACCAATCCAATTTATGCTTCTGGATGTCCAACGTCTACATAATTTTTCAATAACGCCAATGATTAACAACCATATCGGGTCTTAAATCCTAACTTTTTGTTCCAAAATTTATAAAATTCCTGTAGTTCTATATAAGAATGTTTTACTTCAAGTATCATTCATACATGTCATATTGCTATATGCTCCTAATTGGGGAACATCAAATGGTTAATGGGGTTACCACCTCCCAGCCTAGGTGATTGAGGTATCAACCCCTCAATATAGTTGATGGCCGTACCACTCCCATTTAAGGTTATTGAGGTTTCAACCCTTCAATTTGGTTGATCGATATACCACGCTCATCTAAGGTGATTGAGGTATCAACCCCTCAATTTGGTTGATAGTTGTCACATCCTACCATCCATGGTGATTGAGGTATCAATCCCTCAATTGGTTATGGTCAACTTGCAACAATATAGACATCTTTCATGAAATCAACACATATATACATTGCTTTCATCATCACAAAGTCATTCAGCTCATAAGCAATGTATTAGATTTTTATAACTCAAAAGGCCATAACTGGACATTTATGAAAAACTTTTTTGGGTATGTAATACCAGTTTAAAACTATGCAATTTAGGAGTAAAATCATACAAGAAAACTTGAAGTAACTCAACCCACCAACACTTGGTAAAGCCCTTATGTCAAACACATTAAAGACCCTCATCAAATATCATATTAGATCATAGTTCCAAAACTCAAAACATGCATAGTCATAATAGGCAAATCATCTCACAGTATAGACTTAAAATATGTAAACATGTATTTTCGATCAAGATTTCATGAAACACCAATAAAGTATATGTTCATAATCACTAATGAGTAATACTCATAAACAACATAACATGGAAGCATGAATTTTCATAAAAATGGAGATTGGGCTCCATGGATGAAAGCACCTAATGGTTGAAACCCGCATACCTTAGATCTTGAGACTCTTGAAATTGAGTTGGGAAAGAATGAAAGCTTGGAATGGGGTCTTAAAATCCAACATTATTTCCTGTGTTTCCCTGAATTTATATTGGGATCTTAGTGCAGGATCTTGAGAGAATGAGAATGTATTCAAATTGAGAGTAATGAGTTTGATCCCTTTGAAATAGGATTTAAGTGTTTTGGGGAGGTTAAGATTTCATTAGGAATCTAATAAGGTCATTAGAATGGATTAAATTCATAAAAACTCCATTAATGAATGGATGGAAAAATTGGCAAAGTGATACCCCACCGGAGGCCCCACAAGTCATGTGGCACTCCATGGGTCATCTGGAGTGCCTGTGAGATGATACATAGTCAAAAATTAGAAGTTGTGATGCTTTGGAAAAATCACATTTCGTCACTTTGATAGGAGGCTCCACAGGTCGTGTGATGCTACACAGTCCGTGCAGTAGCCTGTTGACTTACACTTAGTGAGCAAATTGTGGCTAAGAGGCTCTATGCTAGGCCAGATGGTTCGTGAGACCCACCATGGCAAGTATGGATGGTCGTGTCACAACACTTTGCCAAAAACGCCTTCGATGCTCACTAATCTTCCCTTTAACACACGTCGCGGTGAGCCACACCGTCATTGGCTAGCCATATGTCCTGTGCCACAGGCCTTATCATATGCCTTAGACCAAAAATGGTCTTTGCTAGCTCAAGGTAGCCAAGACATCCCATCCAAAGCCACACTGACCATCAAGGTTCTCGTGTGGTTTCACTGCACAAGAGGGTCTCACCTAAACGGTTATAATTCCTTTATTCGAACTCGAAATGAGGTGAAATCAAGGGCGTTGGAAAGCTAACTCAAAGGGCTTTCATCTTTCATATCATGGGTTGTACATTTCCAAGTTTCTTAAATGTTATACTTATTTAAATTTGACCATTGCATAAACTAACACCCAAAACTAAATTCATAGGGAAGTCTCGAACTCATCATCTAAGTACTAGAAGTATCCCATGACCCTAATGCACTCCTAACCTAACCAAATGAGGCTTTAAACATGGATACATAAGAGCATAGAGTCATAGGTTGTCACAATATCTCCCCTTTGGGAACATTCATCCCTCAATGTGGCAGGACAAGTCTTGAAAGACTAGATTTAGAACACGAAACGTCGGGATTCAATGCATAGCTCATTATTTGAAAATCATGAAGTAGTTAAAGCTCATACTAAAATGTGTTTAAATCACTTCAAACATCACATAAATCATTTTAATGCATAATGAAAGTATGTCATGCCTTGAGACTCGAGATTTGGAAGGATTAGGACCGCTTGGGAAAAAAAAGAACGTAGTACCTTAGGCTTAGTAGATTGGAAAAATATAGGGTGTCACTTAATCATATTTACCTAGGGTTCTCCTATGGCACATTCAACTTGTTGATTCATCCAAAGGACTTGACGGAAGCTATATCTTTGTTTCCCTAACTTCCTCACTTGACCATCCAAAATTTTCACCGGACCCTTTTTATAAGTCAGTTGTCCCTCATCACATTCACATCCTTTAAAGTCGCCATAGCACTTGGGTCACCACACACAACCTTAACATAGACACATGGAAAAACTAGAAGAGCCATATTCATACCCATAGGCAACTCCAATCCTTATAAAACCTTACAAATTCCTCCTCCAAACCTTATTAGGACCTACTAACCTTAAACCTATTATCAAACTTATTCACATATAGTCCAATTGGCACCATAACCCACCATCTCCCCCTTGGTAGAAAAACTTCACTCAACAATCTTTGACCCAAAACCTCTAACTTCATTAAGGATGAATCAAGACATTGCTTAAACTAGACCCCTTCAACTAAATAAGGTTTAGAACTATCAAAACCTCTACACCACCATCCTAAGCTTCACCCAACCTCATTCCTAACCTAGTTAATCATTGAACTTCTCTAACGACCCCTTTTTGTCACCCCAAAGATTCCTACTTTCCATAATTAACAAGGAACTTGACACTCATCAAGATTCATAACATCACCCTCGAACAAACTACAAGATCTCCCTCACCTCCAGAAATAAACCAACATATCATCACCAAAGAACACCACCAACATAATAAGGTAGGGATTAATGACCATATTCAAGAGACTTATAGACATAGTTGGTGCACTAGTCAAACCCAAAGACACTACCCAAAAATAAAAAATATCAAGAAAGACATCACGAACTCATCGATCACTGGAACCAAATCTGTGGGGAGGTCTTTGGACTCAACATCCTTAACCCTCACAAGATGATCGAGACCACTCTTTGATCTTTAATGTAAGAAATAAACTTATGCTTGACCACCACATATGACTCTCCTACTCAAAGACGGGTTCATTAGGGAATTAGAATCTAACTCACTGGGTTCTACAATCAATAGAGGCACAATATGCATGCAACTAATTCACTCGAAGTATGACATAAAAATCCTCCATATCCAACTCAACAGACTCGTAAGAGAAGACCTATGCAATATGGAGACAAAACAATCTCTATAAACCTTCCTAACAATAATAGACTCACCAATGGGTTAGATACTAAAAGATCACTTACCAACTCAGGACACACACGACGGCCACTAGTGACAAAAAGGAATAATGAAAGAGGTAGCGTCACCCGGACCCATCAATGCATACACATCAAAGTCAAAGGAAACTTTAACATACCAGTGACAACATAAGGCAACTCATGAACCTCTCGCCTCTCATGAAGAGTGTAGCACCAATTGTGCCTTGGGGCACTACCTTGTTGATCAACTCTTATCCTAGGAACAACAATTTTCACCTTGTCAAGGAACATCCCCATCCTTCTTTTAAGTATGAAGACAATCAAACTGCTTATATCCCACTTCAGTATAATAGAAACCAGCATTGGTGTTTCTTAAACATGGGCCTCTATGAGTCTTACCACATTTTGGACACATCGCATTGGGTTCCATACCACCATCACCTTAGGACCTTAGGTTGTCATTGGTGAATCCCCTAGTAGAAGCATGAGTAGAACCTTGGCCTTGACGAAACCGGCTACACTTGGGACTTTGGAACATACCCTTAGAACGGTCCCTCTTGGCCTCACCACCACTTCTTTTCCTATGTTTCTCTCCATTCATTTGTTCGGCATAGGTCATTAAGTGGTATAAATCCATATCCCTAATCAACATAGCAGCTAGGCACTCCTCATTAACCAAATCAGATACCCCTATCACAAACTTATTCATTCTAGATTTTGGGTCGACAACCAATATAGAGCATATTTATAAAGTTGGTTGAACTTGAGGGCACACTCCCTCACACTCATCGACCCTTGCTTCAAATTCATTAACTACATCATTTTAGCCTCCCTAAGCTCAAGAAGGAAGAATTGGTGGAGAAATGCCACCTTAACCTCCTCCCATAAAATCATATTATTGTTTCCTTTCTCCTCCTTCCATTGGGTAAACCAAATTTGGGACAGACACTTGAGTTGGTATGCCATTAACTCCACCTTCTCTTTTGACCTAAGACCTATGATATTCAGCACCGTGTATACCTCATCAATAAATTCTTGAGGGTCTTCATCCATTTTTGTGCCATGGAAGTCTAGTAGATTCATCCTAATAAAGTCTCTCAGCCTAGATCCCATGGTAGGAGCATGAGGGGATTGGGCCCCTTGATTTATTTAATTATTAATGGCTTGAGCTAGCAAGGTTAGAGCATCCCGGAGCTCTCCATTACCTAGTTGTTCTTCGGGTGTACAGACTCTTCTTCCTCTTGTGTTAGGCATGATTTAAAAATAGCAAAGAGTATTCTTTACAAAGGGAACCTTACCTAACTTTTATAGCACGACATAGATCAAAAAGAAGGGAAATATTTTCTAAAATGCCTCACAGCCTCATACTCATAGTCGTGGGGCATAAAATAACCATAAATAAGACTCTAATTGATACGATGTGTTAGATGCTAAGAACCATTAACAACCTAGTGCTCTAATATGTAGTTTATCACATATAGGACCTAGGGCCTAGACATGACATGGCGAATGAGGAACCCATAGAGACCCCAAATAAGCCTCTTGACATATCATTACACATCCTTGGTCACGTGAGCAATTAAACAATCAAATAATATTAAGTGAGGATAAATGGGGCTAAGGGATAACTTTAATACCATAGAACATAGAAGCTAAGAGTATAGCATCGATACATCATAAAGTTTCAACAACACATCTAATACAAAGATAGGAACGGGGGCCAAGACAATCTCTGAGCTCATCCGTACAGTCATGACTTTCCAATGTAAGAAAAATCAATACATAGCATAATTAAGAGAAGTATGTCCTCGGAGTTAAGTACTCACCAACTAGCTTTAAGAAATCATACTAGCCATATAAAAGAGGAGGAGGATCAAGTGGAGCTTTAATTTCTACATGATAACATCATGTAGGAGTAGAGTATGCATTAGTATGTTTGAATGTACTAAGTATATAGGATGCAATGCAACAAGAGATAGGTAAAATAATTGAAATGCATAATTAGGAGCGAATAAGCATATAGCAATATGGCATGTATGAATAATATTTGAAGTGAAACATGCTTATATAGAATATATTAGATGTGTAGGAAGACACCACCAATTCGTTAATATGTTTACCATCTCTCATCCTAGGCGATTGAGGTATCAACCCCTCAATTAAGTTGATGGATGTACAACCTCTATCTAAGGTTAGTGAGGTATCAAACCCTCAATTTGGTTGATGGATGTACCACCCCTATCTAAGGTGATTGAGGTATCAACCCCTTAAATCGGTTGATGGTTGCCACACCCTACTATCTATGGTGATTGACGTATCAACCTCTCAATTGGTTATGGTCAACTTGTGACACTATAGATATCTTCTATGAAATCAACATATATATACATTCCTTTCATCATCATAAAGTCATTCAACTCATAAGCCATGTATTAGATCTTTAATAAATGAACATTTTATCAAACACTTGGTGGGTGTGTAATACTAGCTTAAAACCATATAATTTAAGAGTGAAATCAGGCAAGAAAACTTGAAGTATCTCAACTCACAAACACTTGGTAAAACTCTCATGTAAAACACATTGAAGACCCTCATCAAGTATCATATTAGATCATAGTTCCATAACTCAAAACATTCATAGTCATAAAAGGCAAATCATCTCATAGTATAGACTTAAAATAAGTAAACATGAATTTTCAATCAAGCTTTGATGAAACCACAATGCATTATATGTTAATAATCACTATAGTGTAATACCCATAAGCAACACAACTTGGAAATATGTAATTTTCATAAAAATAGAGATTGGACACCAAGGGTAAAAGTACCAATGGTTGAAACCCATATACCTTAGACCTTGAGTCTCTTGAAATTGAGTTGAGAAAGAATGGAATCATGGAATGGAGTCTTGAAATCCAACACTTGTTCTTGAGTTTCCTTGAATTTCTGTTGGGTTCTTGGTGAAGACTCTTGAGAGAATTTGAGAATGTGTTCAAGTTGAGAGTAATAAGTTTGATCCTTTTGAATAGGGTTTAATAAGTTTGATCCTTTTGAATAGGGTTTAAGTCTTTTGGGGAGGTTAAGATAGCATTGGAAGTCTAAAATAGTCATTAGAATGGATTAAATTCATTTAAATTCCATTAGTGTATGGATGAAAAAAATGGTAAAGTGATGCCCCATTAAAGGTCACACAGGTTGTGTGGCACTCTATGGGTTGTGTGGAGTTCTCGTGAGATGATACTATGTCAAAAATTGGAAGATGGGACACTTTGGAAAGATCAAGTGTCATTGCTTTGATGGAGGCTCCACAGACCCTGTGACCCTACACGATCCATCTAGTCACTCGTGGAGTTACACTTGATGAGAAAAATGTGGCCATAAGGCTCCACACAAGGCTAGATGATTCGGGAGACCTACCACGGCCCATATAGATGGTCGTGGCATAACACTTGGCCAAAAACTCCTTCCATGCTTACTAATCTTTGCTTAGACATACTCAGAGCTAGACATACAGTCAATGGAAAACCAAACATCCCATGCCACTAGTCATTTCACATGCCTTATACCAAAAAATGGTCTTTTCCTGCTCAAGGCAACCTAGATGGCCTATTCAAAGCCCCCATCAAGATTCCTATATGGTTTCACTGCATGGTAGGGTCTTACGAGGATGCTCATACCTTTATCATTCTAATAAGGAATAGGTGAACCCAAATGTGTTGGAAAGCAAACTCAAAGGGATTTCATTTTCACATGTCATGGGTCATCCAGCTCCATGTGTGCTAAAAGTTATACTAGTTTAAAGTTAACCCCTTGATAAACAAACACCTAAAACTCAACTCATAGGGAAGTCTCAAATTTGTCTAAGTATTCAAAGTCTCCCACGACCCGAATACTCTCCAAACCTATCCAAATAAGGCTTGAAACATGGATACATAAGAGAATGGACGTACAAGGTGTCACAGAATTATCCCACCTATGATCTTATATTTGTGGCCATGGTATTTTCTTTGGCAATTTGGTGTCATTACTTATATGCAATTCATGTTGATGTGTTTACCAACCAAAGAGCCTCCGATATGTGTTCACCCAAAAAGATCTTCACTTGAAACAAAGAAGGTGGTCAGAGCTCCTTAAGGATTATGATATGAGTGTGCATTATCACCAAGGCAAAGCTAATTTTATGGTCGATGCTCTAAGTAGAGTGTCCATGGGTCATCTATCTCATGTTGATCATGGTGTCAAGGAGGTGGGTAGAGAGGTTCGCCTATTGGCTAGAATGGGGGTTAGGTTGGATGAAGTTGATAATGGTGGTGTAGTGGTTGTTGATTATTCTAAATTGTCCTTGATGGAGATAGTAAAGCAAAAACAAGATCTTGACCCTATCTTATTAGAGTTGAAGGCCTTGGTGATAGATGATAAACTGGAGGTTTTATCCCAAGGGGCAGATGGTACCCTTAGGTACCAAGGGAGATTATGCGTGTCAAATTTGGATGACTTGAGAGAACTGATCTTGAAGGAGGTCCATAATTCATCCTATTGCATTCACCCCAGTTCTACAAAGATGTATAGAGACTTGAGGGAGGTACATTGATGGGGTGGTATGAAGAGATAAATTGCCAAGATGATTTTTGGATGTCACAATTGCTAATAGGTGAAAGCTGATCATCAAAGGCTAGGTGTCCTAGCCCAAGATGTAGAAATTCCTACTTGGAAGTAGCAAGAGATCAACATAGATTTTGTGGTTAGATTGCCTAAGACTAGGAAATAATTTGACTCTATTTGGGTTGTTCTGGATAGAATGACAAAGCCAGCTCACTTTGTACCGGTCAAACCTACTTATGGTGCCGAAGAGTATGCCAAGTTGTATATACATAAGTCAGTTAGATTTCATGGGGTGCCTATAGAATGACAAAGCTAGCTCACTTAGTACTGGTCAAAGCAACTTATGGTGTCGAAGAGTATGGTAAGTTGTATATATATAAGTTGGTTAGATTTCATAGGGTGCCTTTGTCTATCATTTAAGATATGGTGCCCAATTCACTTCTTACTTTTGGAGGACATTCTAAAAGGGTCTTGGAACCAAAGTTAAGCTTAACATGACCTTTCACCCTCAAACGGCTGGTCAATCCTATAGGACTATCCAAACTCTTTTAGGATATGTGTAGAGCTTGTGTTTTATTTAAGGGTAGTTAGGATGAAGATCTTTTACTCATGAGTTTACTTACAACAATAGCTACCACTGAAGCATTGGTATGACTTCCTTTCAAACTTTATATGGTAGGCATTGTACATCCCCAATTGGGTTATTTAATGTGGGGGATATGGCTTTGGTTGGCTTGGATTTGGTCATGGAGGCCTTGAAGAAGGTGAGGTTGATTAGGTTGAGATTGAAAACAACCCAAAGTAGACAAAATTCCTATTCTAATTTGAGTAGAAGAGATCTTGAGTTTAATGTTGGTGATTTGGTCTATTTGAAAGTCTCATGCATGAATGATGTGCTCTAGTTTGGGAAGAAGGGACAATTGAGCCCAAGATTTGTGGGCCCTTATAACATTTTAAGTAGGGTGGGTAAGGTTACATATGGGTTTGAATTGCCTACAGAGATGAATATGGTTTATCCAGTCTTCCATGTGTTCATGTTGAGAAAGTGTGTGGGTGACCCAAGTGCTATAGTGACCTTAGATGTTGTGGGTGTTGGATAGACATGTGAAGAGGTTTAGAAACAAAGATGTAGCTTCTATCAAGGTCTTTTGGAGGAATCAACATGTTGAGAGTCCCATATGGGAAGCCCAGGCAGACATGAACAAGTGATACCCATATCTTTTCCACTCTACTCAAGCCGAAGGTACTAATTTAAGTCCCTTACATTATGTTCATCCTTTATGGCATTTTCCAAGCGTTTATGTCCATGGTAACAAGCTTATGGTGATTTTTGACATTCACGTTGAGGTTTTCGAAAGTGATTTTTAACTGTATTTATTCTAAATACATTTTTTGTATTCATGTCAAGATAAAATTTTCATGATTACTTCTCTTATTAATATTTCTTTTACATTTTGGGATGAATGTTCCCAAGGGAGAAATATTGAAACATCCCAAAAAGTTCTTTGGAAATGCCCTTAATCATAATTTTCATATATCTCAAAATCCATGCGTGATATCAAAAATCTGTCTTCATATTCTCGATCAGGGGAAAAATTTATTAGAAAATGTGTATAATCAAAATTTTAGAGGACCTATAGTGAAAAATAATTTTTGCTAATTTATGATTTCCAGAGTGTATTAGCGCCCTAGCCGCGATGCAATAGGGGTGCAGATCAGTGTTATTACTTCCACCGTGATGGGTCCATGTCGCGGATCAGACCCAGACTAGTACAACTCTTTCCTTTAATTTTTCTATGCGCCCAAGGGCATTAGGGTCATATCTCATGCCCATCTAAAAGTAAAGTCACTCATACTAAGTCATTTCTCAACTCTATATCACTCAAAACCGTCACAAAAACCTCTTCAAGACTTAACCATATATCTCATTCAAATTTCAAGGATTTCACGCTTAGCTTTGGAACTCAAGGATTTTCTTCAAGATCTATGTTTCCTTCAGGCTCATCTCAACAAAACCCAAGTTTGAGGTGTGTGCGTTTCATCCATTGGGTCCTTTCACCTATGGAGCCCAATCTTTCTTTTTATGAAAATTGCATGTTTTCAAGATATATTATATATAGGTATCTCTTATTATGGATTATGAATATAAATTATATTGGGATTTTCTGAAATGTTGATTGATTATGCACGACTATCTATTTCAAGCTTATACCATGAATTAGTTTTGTCTATTGAGAGTATGCATGTTTTGAGCTATGAAACTATGATCTATGATGAGTTTTTATGATGGATTTCAAGGTACTCTACATGAGGATTTTACTACGTATTGGTGGGTTGATTTGCATTAAGTTTCCTCATCTTATTGCACTCTCGAATTGCATGATTTTGAACTATCATCATGAACCCACCAAGTGTTTGATAAAATGTCAAGTCAAGAATTCTCAAGTTATTGATGATCTATTACATAATTTACATATCAAGTGACTATATGATGATTAATGGCTTTCAAGTATATATTGAATTTAGGAAAAGTATCTATGATTTTACAAGTTACAAAGCCATATTTGAAGATTTTACCTCTTGTAAGCCATTCATGAAATCCGCTCTAAAATGGTACGGGTTCCCATAAGGAACATTACTTCTTTGAAATGTGATAGGTACTCATAAGGTGAAGTATGGTTTACCTTTGCGAGTAGACCACCTCTTTATCGATCAGGAGTAATCATCGGGATTTCAAGTTGAAGCTCACTTTGTCTTACTTTTGTCGGTTAGGGTCCCTTCCCATATATATACTATGTTCTATGAAAGTTAAATGATTTACAAGCATGTTTTACTTTGAGCATTTACCATGCATGACATATTGAGAGTTCACTAATCTATTTCTTATTCTTATGCATTTTAACTATATTAGATTATGTATTATTGCATTGCATCCTACATACTTAGT
>JAOTQJ010105836.1:0-11307 GCA_025642045.1 Solanum sejunctum | reverse complement strand
GAGACATAAGGAGCTGGGATGGGATGGCATCATGGCGTGTGAGTGCTGGGCCGAGTTCGCCCTGGCTCACGGGAGTGGCACCATTGCCTCGGCTCCATAAATGAGCATGATGACCTTTATTCTTTATAATGCGTGGACGCTTGGCACCGTCACCCTGGTTCACGTAGATCGATTGAGGGCTTGTGTTGGAGATTTTGGGAATTTGAAATTTCTGGTGTTATTTTCATGTTTGAATAAATAAATGTTTTGATATTGATATACAGGTTTGACTTTTATATCGCCTTATTTGAATTACTATTTTCACTTATACTTTTAGTTTTTTGCTTTGCATACTTGGTACGTATTTTGTACTGACCCCCTCCTTTTGGGGGCTGCATTCATGCCCGCAGGTACAGATGAACAAGTTAGAGGGTCGCCTTCTCAGGACTTCCGCCTACCATTTAAGTGCTCCCTTGCATCAGGAGCAGATCATTGGTATATGCTTGTACACGTTCATTTTGTATTTTGCATTTATATATATATATATATATTCAAGGGTATGACGGGGCCCTGTCCCGTCGTATGGTCCGGTTGTTGTACATAGAGGTCTGTGGATACATGTGGGTGTGGGAAATTACGTTGGTATAATCTTATTTATATGATATGTTTGTTGGGCGGCTCTGCCTCAACGGTGACCTTGTCGGCCCGCATATGTGTATGTATATCTGTTGTTATGGCAATGTCCGGTACTGTTGGGTTCGCTATTTGTAGGTGGGGTTGGTTAGAAAAACAAAGGAAACTCTGTCGAAATTTTGTGAAATCCCTTAGTTGTCGTAAATGGAGATTCAGTATAAGTGTATGTCTGGGTGCCCTATTGGCACAATTCATGGCCCCTGGGTTGGGTCGTGACATAAACGTTGGGCTCAATTTTCCCTTCTTGCCAAACCGTACCACACCCATCGTACCAACCTTAAACTCAAGATCTCTTCTCCTCACATCGGAGTAGGACTTTTGTTACTTTGGGATATTTTCACTTCTACCTTATCAACCACATCTTCTCTATGGCCTCCATGACCAAATCCAGACCTAGCAAAGCCATCTCCTCTACTTCAAACTACCAAACCAGAGAGCTACAATGTCTATTATATAAATCTTCAAAAGGAATCATACCAATTCTTGAGTGATATCTATTGTTGTAAGCAAACTCAATAAGCGAAAGACGTTCATCCCAACTACCCTTAAACTCTAAAACATAAGCTCTAAGCATATCCTCAAGTGTTTGCATAGTCCTCTCGGTTTGACCATCTATTTTAGGGTAAAAAGCTATGCTAAGCTTAACCTTGGTACCAAGACATCTTTGGAAGGACCTCCAAAAATGAGAAGTGAATTGATCTCCACTATCCAAAATGATAGAATAGGGCACCCCAAGCAATCTAACCAACTCATGTATGTACAACTTGGCATAATCTTTGGTACCATAAGTGGTTTTGATCGATAGTGAACCAACTTTGTCATTCCATCCACAATAACCCAAAAATATAGTCAAAATATTACCAAGTCTTACGCAACCCAACCACAAAATCCATGTTGATCTCTTCCCAATTTCAAGTAGGAATTTCTACATCTTAGGCTAGGCCACCCGGTCTTTGATATTCGTCTTTCACTTGTTAGCAATTGTGACATCTGGATATGAACTTGGCAATATCTCTTTTTTTACCATCCCACTAATACACCTCGCTCAAGTCTATATACATCTTGGTATAATGGAGGTGAATGTAATAGGATGAATATGGGCCTCCTTCAAGATCAATTCCCTTAAGTCATCAACATTAGGCACACACAACCTACCTTGGTACGTAAGGGCACCATTTCCCACTTGGGAGAAAACCTACACTTTACCACCTTTAATCAAGGCCTTTAACTCTAACAATCCGGGGTCAAAATCTTGTTTAGACTTTACTTCCTCAATCAAAGAAAATTTAGAATCATCAACAACCACTACACCACCATTTTCAACTTCATCCAATCTAACCTCCAATATAGCCAGCTGGTGAACCTTTCTACCCCCCTCTTTACCACCATCATCAACATGAGCTAGACTACCCATAGTCACTCTACTTAGAGCATGACCCATAATATTATCTTTGCCGGTAAGATAACGTACACTCATATCATAGTTTTTAAGGAGCTCTAATCACCTTCTTTGTCTCAAGTTAAGATCTTTTTGGGTGAACACATATTGGAGACTCTTGTGGTCGATAAACACATCAACATGAACCTCATACAATTAATGATGCCAAATCTTTAAAGCAAACACTATGACTGCCAATTCAAGATCATAGGTAAGATAATTCTTCTCATGAACCTTAAGTTGCCTAGAGGCATATGCTATCATCTTACCATTTTACATCAAAACATACCCCAAACCAATTCTGAGACATTGCAATATACCACGAACCCTTCCAACCCTTCTGGTAGAGCCGAGATAGGAACAGAGACAAACTTATCTTTCAAAGTTTAAAAACTCTTCACCAAAGAAAGAGGGGAGTGAGTGAGAGAGATAGATAGAGATAGTGGAGAACTAGAAAGGAAATGGTCTAAACAATTAGGAAGGAATTTGGATTATAGAATAATTAAGATTCAAATTACATATAATATTTTTGTCAACTTATAATTATATTCTTTTGAAAAGATGTAAATATTACTTGAAAAAATTATGGTAATTATCTTTAAACCTACCTAATGGTGTAGAAACAATATTAACTAACAGTGCATATAATTTACACTTTTTTGGTTTTCCTCCTCCTTTTTCTCATTTTCCACTATTGTTACTCAATTTGACCTTAAGAGAGATGATTTTTGAAGTAATCCTTTTGAGGAAATTCGTTAGGGTAAGTGTCTTTTTCATTTTCAAATTATTTTCTAACATTTTCATCATCTAAAATTATTTTAAAATCAATATTTCAAAGTGGATTTGGGATTTATTTCCCCAAATTTCAAAATTAGTGATTTTATGATTTCGAGGCCCTTTTGTTCTCAATTTTAATGGATTTGTTAACCATGAGTTTCTTGTTACTTGTAGAAACCAATTTTGCCAAAACTTTTTAGATTTTGACTTTTAGAAATTTGAGAAATTTTTGAATCAGTTTGCCCTTGATTTTGAACCGTTGCAATATATGGATGTCGCTGAACTCTCCATGACATGTACTTTACATTTTTCGTAGTGAAAAGTCAATTAGGAGTTGGAATTTAAGTGGAATTCTCTGGTTAGAGTGTTCTGATACTATTTTGACTAATGAGGTAGGTTTGGCTAATCCTTCTTTGGACTAAGGTTAGGTAACTGAATATTCTTATGCTATAATATATTGAATGGGATCACATCATATATTGGTGTTGAGAATCCCTATTGCGTTGCCCTTGTGAGGCTTTGTTTATTATTATCATTGTTTTGTAAACATGATACTTCTAGAATTTGTTATATTCTATACTTGTAATAAATATATCATACTTATGAAGTGTAATGCTTGGGATGAGTTGTGAATTTATCGTGCTTGGGAAGTGATAATCATGGAAGGGGTCGTGAATTATCATACTTTGATAATAAAATAATTGACAAACTGAGATACTCGTGAAATGATTTGAGAAATGTGATATATTGTGACATGAGATGCTCTGAGGCATGAAATGAATTGAAAAATGTGATAAATTCATAAATAAGACGCGTTGAGGCATGATACAAATAGAGAGATGTGACATATTGTGAAATGAAATGCACTGAGGTATGAAATGATTTGAGGAACAATAAACTTGCGGAAATTGTGGTTTGTAACATAATTAGGGAACCTGGGAGATGTTTTCCAAAGGATAGTTGCTTGTTTTCTTTTGAAGAGCATTATTGCCATCGAATTTGATGAGGGTATTTATCATGAAAGTTGAGTTTTGTGAACTTTATTACTTTGGAACTTGTATAGAGTTACGCTCCTATATTTGTGATATTGTCATTCAGTCATCCTCATATATGCGCATAGCATGAAACATGGGAAGTGAAATTGTGACAACTTTTTTTACAAAAAAAAAATAAATATCTTTAAAACCTTTGTATCTTGAGTCCCTGACCCAACCAGTTATAAGGCAGGGTAGTAGATCCATTATATCACGAAATGATTTCTCAAGTTATGATGGCCTACCTTAACCTTGTCCCCCCCTCTTGCTAGATAAACCTAACTCGTAACCTAGAACTAAGTGTAATGAGTAATAAGTGGTCAATTAGTGATACATAAATAAGATAAATAAAAAGGACAAGGTAAATATATACATAACAAAAATAGAGTCCCTCCCAAGAGCCAGAAGTCACTAGTACAAGCTACTAGACAAAATAAACTGAGTACAAGTCCCAAAAGTGGACCAAAATAAATACAATATAAAGGCTAGTCTCAAAATATACAAAAGAAGGTCCAAAAGTATAGATGGACACTAAAATGATCCAAAAGCGCCTCATGCTTACCTTGGTCTCCGAAACTGGTGTCGCAAGATGGACTAGGTCACTACTGATAGCTAGTGCTTAGTCCTGCATCACGAAGGCGATGCAGAGAGTAGTATGATCATCAAATACTAAGGTACCCAATAGGCACAATAAGCCGACTGAGCAAGAAAGATGATGACAATATGAAAAAGGAGAATTAAAACCTAAATAGGATTTAGAATGTACATTCTGTAGAAAAGGAATAACACTAAGGGAAACTCTGCTAAGACTAGCTAAGAATACTACACTAGCTATACCTAAATAAGTCACAATCATAAGCAAGATACACATATGCAGTTTAAAGTAAAACCTGATCTACCCCCCAAAAGCCCACTGAATACACAAAATTTCTATCCTATAGAGGGTAGGAGCTAGGGTTCTCCAAGAGTTAATGCCTTAGGTACAAGTCAAGGACTCTAAATAGAACCTATCTTATTTATTTGACAATAAATGGAGGGACTCAAACCCACCACTGGCCAATGTCAATAACATGGTAAAAATGGAGGAACTAATATGACCAATTTTTGGGTAAAACTTTATGACACCTTTAAAACCCTTGACCACAAATTAGCCGGCAAGTGGATGAGATATTGTATCATAAGTCCTTAGTAACAAGCTGGGTGGTAAAGTAGTTGATACTTTGAGATTGTGATAGGTATATGTCCTGCGAGGTCCCTTCACTTACATAGTCACTAGATCCTTTGCTTGACGGAGGTGTATACCACAAGTTGTGTGATAGTCTTTATTCCATGTAGCATTGTATTTTATACCATTTCATTGCACTACTTGATATATATTGATTTTCTTGATTTATATAAGGGTATGTGTTTTCTTTATCTGTGTTTTTCTATATATATTGGGGGCATCGATGTTTGGCTAAATTTTCTATGTGCAGGTGGAACATTTCTAGTTTATTTCATAGTTTATTCAATTCTTTATTCTTAGTTGGCTAAACATACAAGGTACATATTTGTAACAATTTATCTTTGATAAAAGGGCCACATTGATAAAACACAAGAGAGATATTGGGTATACAAATCAATAGGTTGTAACAACCCATCCTAAGATGAGAGATCCCATATCAGTCAAACATAGGAGAGATGTTGGGTATATAAGTAAATAGAACTTACTTACTAGTAATGCATTTTAATGTCGTGTGGGCTTAGGCTCAAAGCTAACAATATCACTAGTGGGTTAGGCCATTATAGATGATATCAGACCCGCTCATGTATTACCCTTGTCGGTATGGGCTAGAGTTCAACTGAGTTTAGGAAAATCTCAATGAGACAGGGGAAACATTAACGTTGACTCTAGGTAAATCCCATACAGTGAGGCATACTTCAGCGAGGATGTTGAGTTCATTGATCAGGTGCATGTAACAACCTATCTTAAGAGAAGAAGTTCAATGTCAATAAATCATAGGAGAGATATTAGGTATATAAATAAATAGGCCTTACTAGTGACACGTTTTAATGTTGTGCGGACATAGGCCTAAAGCGGACAATATAACTAAGGGCTGGGTAGTTACATGTGTCTTATCTACTATTGATGCATTTTAAAGTTAAGTAGGCCTAGGTCCAAAGAGGATAATATCACTAGCAGGTTGGGTTGTTACAAATGGAATTAGAACCACTCTTGTGTCAGCCTTATCAATGTATTCTAAAGTTACTATGCGTAGGTAAATCTCGGGGGTGAGGCAGTGCAAGCCTCAGTATTGAGTCGAAAAAAAACCCATACGATAGGATAAACCTCAGTGAGAATACTGAGTCCATAGTGGGGGAGTTATGTAACAACCCATCTTTATATAAAGGTCCCACATCATCAAACCATAGGAGAGATGTTGGTATGTAACTAAATAGGTCTTACCCACTGGTGATGCATCTTAAAATAGTATGGGCCTAGGTCTGAAGTGGACATTATCAATAGTGGTCTAGGCTATTACAATATTTATCATATTCAGCCCTACTTCTGAGTCCCTTTTTTGGATATAGATTCGATACGTACTTGATGTGATGACTTTTAGGTTTTGAGAAATGCAATTTAATAAACTTAGTGGTTTGTGCTATTTTTTTCTTTATAAGTTTGAGTTTTCACATTATTGTCATATTTTATAAGTTTAAAATCTATTGTAGGTTGGTGATTGTATCATTGGTTCTCTCACATAGGAGGTTAAGTATGGGTGCCAATCATGGCCAGATTTGGGTCGTGACAAAATAAATCCCCCCAAAACTATGCTTTCGTTCATCTTTTTAGGAAAAAATAGAGAGATGGATTTACATATTTGTTGAATTTTATTTTAAGTACTCATTTTCCCTTTGCAAAAAAACTCAATTGTCAAATTAATAAAAAAAATGTAAAACTAACAACAACAACAACAACAACAACATACTTGCTGGAATCCCACAAGTGGGGTCTGGGAGGGTAAAATTGTAACACCCCATATTTTGCATTTGCTAATGCTATATAAATGAATCATGTTATGGTTTGGTTAAATTAGTGTCAATTCTTGATAGTGCTTGAATCTCGTCTTAATGGGCGATATGTGAGTCTAAATACTTAAGAGGGTTGAGGGTATATATGTGTTGGTGTTAAATTGAGGATATATTAGCCCTATACTAAGTAAAAGGATTGAGGTCAAGTTATGACTTAATAATCTAGTAGGTTAGTCACCTACTTTCTTAGCTTAAAATTGATAGCTAAATGGAGACGAGGCTCGACGCCAAATTGGTTCAAGTTCGATTATGAATAAATTCCATGTTAGGTGTGTAACTTTGGCCCCTGTTTTAGTATCATAAATGAACCTTATTTTTAGTCCAAGAATATTTTAAAAACGTCCAAAGTACACTACAAACAACTTGGCCATTTGGACCCAAAACAAACTAAGAAGAAAGTTGAAAATTGACAGCAAATATCTATTATATTTGAGACCTAATTAAGCCAAATTTTGGAGGATAAGATACTGTAATAATATAGCATTAATGGATGTCATTATTAGGTCAAGAGTAAGAGAAAATGGCCAAAAATAATCTTTAAAAATGGGTTAAGTGCAGCACTAAGGCATTGTACTAGGAAATAATGTTTCAGCTGTCTTAAAGTCTTTTGTCTTCTCTCTAATCTACTTCACCAAGCAGAAACCTCAATTTTATAAGGCTTTATAAGGATATCCAGAACATATAAGGCAAAGGTAAGTAATTATAGTTGTATTTAGTTTGATTCCACCATGAAAAACAAGAAGTATGTGATAGTATCTTTGCTGGAAATTCTGGACAGCTTGTGTCCAAATAGTTACTGCACACTTGCCTTTTATTTTGGTGACTTCTATATGGTATTTGAGATTTATCATGAAGAGAATTTAATGTTATTAACATGGTTTAAGTTATAGATATTGATAGTATGATTTCATCATGTAAAACAGGAAGTACATGCTATTATGTTAAGCTGAAAATTCTGGACAGCTTATGTTCTAATTATTGTTATGAATGTTTCTTGTTGTTCAAGAGGATTCTATCTTAATTAGTTGGATGAAATATGAAGTAATACTTATATTATAACAATATATAGTTTTTTAGTCATGTTATTAAGCTGCTGCACCACTTTTACAGTCCACAAAGATGAGTTATTTTACAATGTCGTAATTTCACCTTTAAAAGAAACTTGGGAGCTGAAAATTGTAATATGTTGTTCCATGACTTTCACCTATTTGGGGACTATTTTTGGACTAATTTAAGACTGGATTTATGTTTAAAAAAAATGTTGGATACAATTTTGGTAAAGTTAAGACAAGCTTGGGATTTGTTGACATCCAAGTGTGGTGAAAGCATGTACCGTTATGCCGCTTGTTTGTATGGTGTGAAGAATTGTTATGTGTTGGGTTGTGTGGACTGTTTTAGGATTGATAAGAGTTTGTAAATAATATATATATGACATGTACATAAGAATTGTTGTTAAAAAATACATTTATAAGCGAAAAGATTGAAGAATCGTCTTTGCATCATTAGTTGAAAGTTTGCTATCTAGATGGTCATTTTTGTGATATTTGACTACGTAAAAGTGTTGTGTTGATGCTAATACTAGTCTTATTGATTAATATACTATAACTAAATATTTGAGGGAAACCTCAACCACTCCAAGGTAGTAATGAGGTCATACAATGAGGTATGTAAGGCTACTTGATTTCGTATCACTTGGCATGAAACATAGATCCTTCAGTAAGCAAAGGCATTTATCTACTCCAATATGACAAATCAGCCATACCTCCAATATTTCACATATTCGTATGCTCTTACATATAGTTGTCTTCAAATCTACATATATATATTATACTAAGTACATGAGTTTTTGTTGCTAAACAAACTTCATGAGTTGCTTCAATTCATATGTATTTCATTGTCTATGTAACATACTCTTTTCATTCCCATATTGTATTGTATGATTACTTACATGGCACATGATGCATCTGTAGTCTTATTTCTCCACTATTATGACCACTAAAAGAATAATCTCAAAGGTAATAAAAAGATAAAGTATACAGTTTTGATAGGTGGTAGCCCAAGGGGGTGGAAGTAACACCTAGCCAGGGACGATCCTATCACGGGTAGTAGTCCAAGAAGGTTAAGGAAGAACCTAGCAAAGGGATGATCCAGATATCTCGAGGGGTAGAAGAGTCACCTAGCCAGGGAAACATCTTATTATGGGGGGTAGCCCCAAGGGTTAAGGAAGAACCTAGCGAGGGCCAAATTAGATATAGTTCACCACTGATCAATTAGCCATTTGTATTATGGTCATGTACAAATTTTACAATACAAATATTACAGTAAAGGAAAAGTAATATAAAGAACATAAAGTATATGATTTCAAAGTATATCTAAGGGTGGTCTCTTATCTTATACCAGTGCATAGTTTCATTTGAATTATACTTCTTATACAGTATTTGCTGCCTTACATATTAAGTACATTATCTCATACTGAGTCCCTTGCAGGGGACCTGGATTTCATGCTGCAGGTACAGGTGCTAATAAATCTTCCCAGTAGAGTTCAGGAGATTCAGCTATTATTACCAAGCTCCAGGTTGCTTCGAAGCTTTATGTGTGTTTACAGTTTATATGTTTACATTATCTAGTTAATTTAGATGGGGCCTATCCCGAATATTTATGGATACTTTCTCTCGACTAGACGCTTTGTAGACTATGTAAACTAAAGTGTGGTCATGTCTTGTACATTAGACAACGTGGCCCCAATGGCCTAGCTATACATATCTCCTTTTTGATTATTATCGTTTATATTCTTAGAAGCATACCAAACATAGAAATTCCTTATAACGTGTACACAAAACATATAGATAAAGGTTGGTTATCTCGATCCTTAGTGGCAATGGGTGCTAGTCTGCCCTAACAACAACTTGGGGGTGACGGAAGTGGTATTAGAGTTGGTCATCCTAGGGAGTCTACAAAGCAATGTCAATGTAGAGTCTTGTTTATCGATATGTTATGCACCGCATTTATAAGCAGGAGGCTACGTGGCATTTAGGAGTTGTTACTTTCCTTTCATTCTTTAGATTGGGCCATATAGCTAGGTGAATTATGTCTAACCCCTAAAAATTATTTTGTACAGTGATCAAGTATGCCAACAACTAGGAAGAACAAAGGTAAAGGAAAGGTAGTAGAAGTAGGTCCTAGTTCGCCTAATCATTTGAGATAACAAAATGAGGCTCAAGATGAATCCCTGTCATGGACATCTTTAACCCCTTCAACTCCTGATGAATCTAGGAATAGTTAAATTTCCCTAGAACCACATATTGATGCTATAGTGCAGGATTTGAGAAGTGCAGTTCAACTACTGACTCGTATAGTTGCTGGCCAAAAATAGGAAGGTCCAGTTGTAGGTGCAAATAGGGCAGCTGGTACGAGAATATGTGACTTTCTTAATTTGGTCCCTCTAGCTTTCACTAGGTCTGATCCTAATGAAGATCCCTAAGACTTCATTGATCAAATTTAGCGCACCCTTGATGTTATGCATGTCAGTGGTTGAGAAGTTGTTGAGCTAGCAACATATCGACTGAAGGGTGTGGCAATATTATGGTATGAAGCGTGGAAGCAGTCCAAAGATGTATATGCACCCCTGACTACCTAGAAGGAGTTCAAGGAGGCCTTTCTTGCCATTAGAGATCCAAGAAGCCCGTGCAGATCAGTTTCTGAATCTCTACCAGGGAAATATGAGCGTAAGGGAGTGTAGTCTCCAATTTAATTCCCTATCCAGGTATGCTCCTAATATGGTTGATACTATGGCAGATAGAGTTCATCGGTATGTGTATATATTGGATACATATCTGGTTAGAGACTGTACTATTGCTTCCTTGATTAAAAATATGGATATAGCAAGGATGCAAGCTTTTTTTTGCATAGAACTTGGAGGACCAGAGGTAGAGGAGGAGGCATATAGGCAAGATAGCATAACCTACTGGGTCAGCGGTCATATCATCATTGTTAGTTTCTCAATTAGGTAGTGGTCAACAAGAACCTATGGGTCGTGGTAGAGGTGTTAGAGGGGCAGCTAGCTCTAGCGTGGTCTAGAATCGCACTTATGCTTTGGGGACTCGGCAAAATTTGGAAGCTTCAGTTGATGTGGTCACAGGTACACTGTCCATCTTCTCTCATAATGTATATGCATTAATTGAACCTGTAACTACACTATCATACATTACCCCTCTAGTTGCTGGGAAGCTTAAGTGAGCACCTAAATTATTGAATAAACCCATTGAGGTGTCTACACTAATCGGTGAGTGTATTATAGCTAGAAGGGCCTATTAT
>JAOTQJ010105825.1:0-11307 GCA_025642045.1 Solanum sejunctum | reverse complement strand
TGTTGGTCGAGTTTTGGTTGGAGAAAGGGGAAGGCGGCGGCTGGGTTTGGCTTTAGGGTTTCTGGTTTTGGATTTTGTAGGGGAAAGGGGGAAATGGAGGAGAAAATGAAGGGTGTGGAGGGATATAGCGGGCGCGTGAAGGCCACGCGCCCGTAAATGATTTATTTTTTTTTAAATAAAGATAAAGTCAAAAAATTGTTAAAAATAAAATAAAGCTTCGATGATTAATTTGACACCATGGAGGGTAAAAATTGGGTGTCAACACTCACTACTCTTCTACAAACCCTTATTATGAAGTCTTCACTAGTCTATCATCAATATTCACATAACAATAATCCCGAATTCAAGCCTATCACTCTAACTAACTATATTTTAGAATTTTCAAGCCCACTTAGCACTTCTACCTCCACCATTCAATGAATTCTCACTCAAAGTCACACCAAAATACTCTTACCTATCTACTGTTCATCATAAGGTTTGACCTCCCTGCTCCTTCTTATTTCTATCCTTATATGACACATGTTTAACGTCAATACCATAGTAAGGATGCACTCACTCACAATTCACCAACCCTCATCCTCAATCTACTACTCTCAACATCACAATTTGAACATGGAGGAGCTCATTACTTTCTTTTTTTGCAAAACCATCAAACTACTATCTCTCCATGTAAAATAAGCAAGATCATACCATTAAAACTTGATACTTTACATCCTATTGTCGACAGTGGAATAACAAGCCGAAGGTCAGTGCATGCGTAAGATGACATCAAAATCAAGAACTCTCACTCTCTCTCATCAACCTTCATATCTCTATTATCATCAACACTTTTATCAAGGGTGGAAAGTTGTATTACTCAAAGAGCTTGGAACGAAAGATCACTAGCATGATTTAGTCGAGAAATCTTATCTAAAAATATTCATAGATTATAGTTTCTCTCGTCTATCAAGTCTCATTCTATGTTAACAAAACTATGCATAATGTAAAACTCAAGTCACATCACATTCAATATGGGAATAAAAACTCTTAGATTCATAGGGGTAAGATCAAGATTAATGAATGAATTTATCTCATCCTCAAAACTCAACATGATCGAGAAGCAACATGATGTGCATGGGACTAAGCCATAGGTACGAATAGTAATATACCCAAAGGGAATGGAATGTTACCTCAACTGAAGTATAAGGACTATATGAGGCGGAAAGGAATTGATATCTCATGTTGATTATCCTATCACAATCCAAAAACTCAAGATCTACTTCGATTCCTCACATCATCATCTCCCCCTTAGCTCTCAAGGTCTTCTCTCTAAATTTGTGAATCATTTTTTTCTACTAGGCTATAAGCATAAACCTCCGCACGATCAAGGAGTCACTATCCACAAGAATATGCATCTTAAACCCTTCTATTATTCTATAGTCACATACATATAACTAGCCACTTAAACTCTTTTCAACAATGTCACTCTTAACTTCCTTATGTCTCTACGGAACTCTGTCTCTCTTTCTCTCCCACTCACTCAGACTCCTTTCAACAATATCTCTCTTAGCTTCCTTATGTCTACATGATCACTTTCTACAATTATTACACTCTAACATCTTTTTTTTGCCTGCTAATGCTCAACCACTATGCTATTATAAACTTATTTATATAAGACTTAGACTATTATGGAGAACTAATTATCCTCTATTCATACGCCCCAATCGCTTAGCTTCTTATGATGACTAAGATTACTTACATCAACCTACTCTACATCAACAACTCAAATATACTATTTGGATTCTCATAACAGTCATAAATCTATACACAATCATGGTTACATATCCTAAATCTCTTAAGCCTCCTCTTTCCTAGTGCTTCTCCCTTAATTTACTATCTCCATCTAGGGGTACTTCTACTCTACTCTTAGCACCATGCTCCTTCCCAGCCAATATCTTAATCTTTGAGCATGCACTACAACAAGACTTTTTGGTCAAATCTCCAATAAGGACTATCACTATCATAATGTTATCTCCTCTTTAACACTACTCCTCAAAATTCAAGCTTAGGGTCTAGCACTAACATGTGCATCCATCACATACCTCTCTAATATCGACTTGCAATTACTAGGTAAAAAAATTTAGGAAGCATAATGATACTAAAATCTCATAGAGAGTAATCACTCAACACATTCCCTCTTCACAACTCATGTACCACTAACCCATTCACTATACCTCTTTATCTGGATAAGCTTATAACTGTATGAATCTCATGAACTCTCACATATTATCATAAGCCTAATTTTGATCTATCACATAAAAAGCACTCTTTCCCTTCTTTAAGAGATACCCTTCACCCTCAACAGTATGAATACTACAACACATTAATATACACTTCCTTCTAGCTTGGGGCATGCTATAACACATTCTGACACTAACTTTCTATATATATATATATATACCTCATCTCATCAAGGCAATTATAGGATACTTTTGAATTTTTCATCACGCTTGTGGACATCGACTCATTCCTTCAGTAGTTATCTAATAGATACATATCTCTAACAATAAACTTTAATCAGTCATCACTCTTGCTATCTCATCAAAAGAACGTGGGCATAACTCAATACCAACGAACATAACCATGCACAATAAGAAAGAATAAATAAAAGAAAGTTTTCTAACAGTTTCCACAGCCTCTCAAAGATAAGTACGGACATCTTCATACCGATCCTTGATACTCTACTTAGACTCCGCTTGTATGCACGTGAGACCTATAAAACTAGGCTCTGATACCAACTGTCACGACTTAAAATAGACGTGATGACACTCGTCTTATCCTACCAAGACAAGTCAGCCTACAATCTAACTATAACCTTAAAAGTGTGAAATTATAGTAAAAATGAAAGTTCAATTATGGATAATAGTCAACTTAATGAAAATTTCCCAAAGCCTAATTTTCACGTGCACAAGCTTCTAATATATTATAATAGATTTGAAAGGAAGCACAAGTATCAAATGAAACTATCTCTAGAATAGTACAAAATCATAAATAGGAGTAAGAAGTTAGCTGGGATGGCAAATAACTACCTCTTGCAATCTCTACAGATAGCCACGGACAAGAAAAGTAGAGACTATCACGATAGGCTCGTAACCTACAAAATTATTGTAGCAAGGGGGGTGAGTACCAAACTCACGATACTCGGCAAGTGAAACTAACTTAAATTAAAATAATGAAGAATTAAGTAACTCCTGAACACCCAACCACATACTGCCAGACTATAAGCCTACACTCAAAAAAAGAATCCTAGCATAATATATATATCATATGCAAAAAATTACTAGAATATATATATAATCATCACTTAACATTAGGCCTCTAAGGATCACAATCTCACAACTATTTTGCGATGCGAGAATTCATAACCTCCACAATTACAATATCCAAAAATTCTACGATCAAAGCCTATAATAGTATAATTCTTATTATTATATTTTCAAGTCATAGGGGAAAATTCTACAATTTATCAAGTTATCGCTAACTCATCAAGTGTCATTAAATCAGTACCAAAACTAATCATGTAAGGACATAAACAGGACAAATGATATAATGAATAATCAATCTCAATAGCACTCCATATAATCATAATAAAACAGAGTATTATGGGATGAATATGAATGCCATGAAATGTAAATAATGCTATACAATATAATGCAATGTCAAGTAAAATGATGCATGTCTATCCTACGATACACATCCGCTGATCATAAACATGCCTCAGTAAAAACCTATGGGGGCCACACATGGACCATATATCCGTCGGAATCATTTTTCTTTGATAATTTTCATTTCATATCTAATCAGAATCATTTTCCTTCGGCTTTTCATTTCTTTTCTCTTTTTTTTCACTAGTTGGAACCATTTTCCTTCGGCTTTTCATTTCTTTTCTTTTTCATTAGTCGAAACCATTTTCCTTTGGCTTTGCATTTCTTTACTTGGATCATTCAGCGAACATATAGTAACTGAATAATAATCATGTTCATAGAAATAAGATATGCAAGATTGTCATACAAATTCATATATCTCAAAAATCAAGAATGGATAGCTCAATACCATAAATGTTGCAATATCCTCAATCTCAATACCATCACAACCTTAACAACATTCACATCTAAAAGTAAGTATCACTTCAATATTAATAATAAACAATTACTATTTCACATACATTAAATCTCCAACATTAATTTACGAGTCAAATATCACTATAGAATAATTAATTTCAATCAAAGCCTACATAAATTCATCTCTACCCCCAAATACTCAATTATATACACATTGAAGCATACGAGGTTCAACATATTTAACAAAAGGTTAGAAATCCACTTGCCTTATATAAAGTCTCGAATCACATCAATTCAGAAGCTTTTTCCTTTCTATGACACTCCAATTCACCAAAATTTATTCAAATATAGCATCATAATTATATAATAAATCTAACGACATTAAAATCAATTAATTCGGGTGAAAAGGGTAAAACGATCCAAAAATTTCATTGCTAGAAAAATACCATCGAAATCTAAAAATTTTTACATGAAAATATTTCCCAAATGATAAGGAATTCAATGGCAAAAACCAATTCAAAAATGGGGCTAGTTTGAGGAAGAAATCACATATTAAAGTTTTTAAAATATATTAAAAATATAGCAGTCAATCTGTAATTTTTACATCAAACGATGCAACAAAGTCAGTTTATGAAGCTCCACGGTATTTTCCTCTGGAAAATATATAATTTAGCCTTTTAAATCACTCAAATGCGATCAAAATTGAGAGAGAAATTATTGGTTGAAGTTTGGGGAAAGTTTGTGATATTCTCTCCTCTTTCTTGGAGAAAATCCTCAATCTTCGCAGTTCTTTTAAAGTTAAAGAACTTGGAGGGACATTGATTGAAAGAATTATCATTGATTCTTGAATTCTTGACATAGACTCTTTAGAGTTCTTGATGAAAAACCATAATTCTTGAAGAAGAAGAGTCAAGAAATCCTTTCTTGGGATTCTTGAATTTGTTTTCTTGAAACCCTAGGTTATGATTTAAAATCCTATTAGAGCTTCATGAATAGATAAAGAAGTTCAAGTTGGGTAGATTGAAATTCATGAAGAATACTTACCTTGAGGAGGAATCTTGGAAACTAATTCTAACTTAATGTTTTCTTGATTATTTTTGAGGGTTTATGTTTCGGAGAGGAGGGAGAGGGTTTTGATCATGAAAATTGATATTTATATATTTTGGGGACCATAAATAGACTCCGAAAGATTTTAGGATAAAAATATCCTCAAATTATAAAGAAAAACATCATTAACTCATCCAGTGAGGGTCCGCGATGTGCTCCGGGCGAGGACTTTCTGATAGCTCTACACCTCTTCACTAAAATGGTTATAACTTTCTACTCCGAATTTCGATTAATGCAAAATTAGATGTGTTGGAAAGTTAATTCAAATATCTTCAATTTGATATATTAAAGGTCATCCAACTCATTATACTTTAGGAGATATGGTCATTTGAATTTGACCCTTCTATCGACTCATACGAAAACTTAGTTGCTAGAAATTCCTTGAACTTAGCTTAATGTAAAAGATCCCTTATAACTCTAAATCATACCTAATATACTTTAAATACTTCAGAATTGATCCTAACATATATATATAACTTACAAGTCATTGGTTCACCTAACTTTTAAAAAATCATACATTAGAAATATACCTTATATCAGCTCCAATTCTATTCTCATACTAAGAGATTGATTTTAACATTTATGCTCAATTAAGAAGCCTCAATTAAAATCCTATATCATATAAAGGATTACTCGGTCTTAGCTTAAAAGAAATTAGAGTGTTATATTACCTCTCCCTTGGGATCATTCATCCTTAAATGATAAGTAAAGATGGATATCAAGGCACGAATAGACTCAGAATTTATCTTGACACTCCCATCAGTCAATCAAACTTTTGACTCCTTATCACTATCCATAATCCCAATTTAGACGTAAGAATAGACAACCCACTCAAGAAAAGTCAATCAATTTATTTAAAGGTAAGGATATCACCTTCAGCATTCTCATTGTCAGGCATTAATAACAATTCAAACTCCTTGCAATACTTAATCAACCAATCTTGACAGTCACAAGTCACTCCAAGTAGACAAATTGGTTCCAATCCAGAGTAAAGATACTCTTTAAGATATTTTCACCATCAAACATGAATGGAAGTTACAACGTAGTCAATTTCTAATCATTTGAACACCTCGACAATCAGTATTTTAAACTCAGGTACGAAGCCATCAACTCTAATGGGAAATGGGACCATTGATACATAATACTCTATATACAATTTTCAAGCTTAGCTCCCCATCTCAATTGTACTCCATTTCATGGAACTTTACTCCCTCAACTTAAGCTTATAGCTCTTACTCAAATTTCCATCTAACCATCTCATCCTCTTTCATTCAAGCTTACTTCTAAGCTTCAAAGTGTTATTCCCTAGATTATCATACTCATACAAGAAAAATCCTCAATACTCAACTCTAAACATCCGCAGGGACTTTCGTTAAAAGATCACTAGTCCTCTTTACTTCCTCACTAATCTTCTTTAGACCCTTATTATGAAGTCTTCACTAGTCTATCATCAATATTCACATAATAATAACCCCAAAATCAAGCCTATCACTCTAACTACTTCAACTATATTTTAGAATTTTCAAGCCCACTTAGCACTTCTACCTCCACCATTCAATGAGTTCTTACTCAAAATCACACCAACATACTCTTACCTATCTACTGTTCATCATAAGGTTTGACCTCCCTGCTCCTTCTTATTTCTATCCTTATATGACACATGTTTAACATCAATACCATAGTAAGGATGCACTCACTCACTATTCACCAACCCTCACACTCAATCTACTACTCTCAACATCACAATTTGAACATGGAGGAGCTCATTACTTCCCTTTTTTGCAAAATCATCAAACTACTATCTCTCCATGTAAAATAAGCAAGATCATACCATTGAAACTTATACTTTACATCCTATTATCAACAGTGGAATAACAAGCCGAAGGACAGTGCATGCGTAAGATAACATCAAAATCAAGAACTCTCACTCTCTCTCATCAACCTTCATATCTCTATTATCATCAACACTTTTATCAAGGGTGGAAAGCTGGATTACTCAAAGAGCTTGGAATGAAAGATCACTAGTATGATTCAATCGAGAAATCTTATGTAAAAATATTCATAGATTATAGTTTCTCTCGTCTATCAACTCTCATTCTGTGTTAATAGAACTATGCATAGTATAAAATTTAAGTCACATCACATTCAACATGAGAATAGAAACTCTTGGATTCATGGAGGTAAGATCAAGATTAAAGAATGAATTCATCGCTTCTCATCCTCAAAACTCAGTATGATCGGGAAGCAACATAATGTGCATAGGACTAAGCCATAGGTACGAACAGTCATACACCCAAAGGGAATGGAATGTTACCTCAACTGAAGTATAAGGACTATATGAGGAACAAAGAATTGATATCTCATGTTGATCAGCCTATCACAATCTAAAAACTCAAGATTTACGTCGATTCCTTACATCATCATCTCCCCATTAGCTCTCAAGGTCCTCTATCTAAATTTATGAATCAATTTCCTCTACTAGGCTATAAGCATAAACCTTCACATGATCAAGGAATCACTATCCATAAGAATATGCATCTTAAACCCTTCTATTATTCTATAGTACATACATATAAATAGCCACTCAGACTCTTTTTAACGATATTACTTTTAGCTTCCTCATGTCTCTATGAAACTCTCTCTCTCTCTCTCTCTCTCTCTCCCTCTCTCTTTGTTGTTCTTATTGGTATACATGATCTAATCACTTTTCAGAATTATTACACTCTAACATCTTTTCTTTTACTTGCTAACGCTCAACCATAGTGCTCTCATAAACTTATTTGAGTAAGACTTAGACTATTATGGAGAACTAATCATCATCTATTCATATACCCAATCACTTAGCTTCTTATGACAACAAAGATTACTTACATCAGCCTACTCTGCATCAACAACTCAAATATAATATTGGGATTCTCATAATAGTCAAAACTTAAAGCCTCACCCATTTATACGCAATCATGGTTACATATCCTAAATTTCTTAAGCCTCCTCTTTCCTAGTGATTCTCCCTTAATTTATTATCTCCATCTAGGGGGTACTTCTACTCTACTCTTAGCACCATGCTCCTTGCCAGCCAACATCTTAATCGTTGAGCACACACTACAGCAAGACTCTTAGGTCAAATCTCCAATAAGGACTATCACTATCATCATGTTATCTCCTCTTTAACACTACTCCTCAGAATTCAAGCTTAGAGTCTAACACTAACATGTGCATCCATCACATACCTCTCTAATGCCGACTTGAAATTACTAGGTAAAAATTTAGGGAATATAATGCTACTAAAATTTCATAGAGAATAATTACTCAACACATTCCCTCTTCACAACTCATGTACCACTTACCCATTCACTATACCTCCTTATCTGGCTAAGCTTATAACTGTATGAATCTCATGAACTCTCATATATAATCATAAGTCTAATTTTGATCTATCACATATAAAACATTCTTTTCCCTTCTTTAAGAGATACACTTCACCCTCAACAATATGAATACTACAATACATCAATATACAGTTACTTCTAGCTTGGGGCACGATCTAATACGTTCTGACACTAACTCTCTCTCTATATATATATATACACCTCATCTCATCAAGGCAATCATAGGATACTTTCAAATTTTTCATCACGCTATGGCTATCGACTCATCCCTTCACTAGTTACCTAATGGACGCATATCTCTAACTATAAGTTTCAATCAGTCATCACTCTTGCTATCTCGTGAAAAGAACATGGATATAACTCAATACCAACGAACATAACCACACACGATAAGAAAGAATAAATAAAAGGAAAGTTTCTTAACAGTCTCCATAGCCTCTCAAAGATAAGTACGGACATAATCATACCGATTCTTGAGACTCTACTTAGACTCCACTTGTATGCACGTGAGACCTATAAACCTAGGCTTTGATACCAATTGTCACGATCCAAAAATGGGTGTGATGACACTCATCTTATCCCACTAAGACATGTCAGCCTACAACCCAAATATAACCTTAAAAGTGTGAAATTACAATAAAAATAAAAGTTCAATTATGGATAATAAGTCAACTTAATGAAATTCTCCCAAAACCTGATTGTCACGTGCACAAGCTTCTAATGTATTATAATAGATTCGAAAGAAAACACAAGTATCAAATGACATTGTCTCTAGAATAGAACAAAATCATAAATAGGAGTAAAAAGTCAACTGGGATGGCAAACAACTGTCTATCACAATCTCCACAGGAAGCCACAAATAAGGAAAGTTGAGAGTATCACGACAATCCGAGCTCGCAACCTACAAAATTGTTGTAGCAAGGGGAGTGAGTACCAAACATACGGTACTCAACAAGTGAAACTAACTTAAAGTAAAATAATGAAGAACAAAGTAACTACTGAACACCCAACCACATACTGCTAGACTACAAGCCTGCCTCAAAAAAAGAATTCCAGCACAATATATATATATATATATATATCATATGTAGAAAATTACTAGAATGTAGATATAATCATCACTTAACATTAGGCCTCTAAGGATCACAATCTCACAACTATTTTGCGATACTAGAATTCATAACTTTCACAATTACACCATCCGAAATTCTACCATCAAAGCTTATAATAGTATAATTCTTATTATCATACTTTCAAGTCATAGGGGAAATTCTACAATTTATCAAGTTCTCGCTAACTCAATAAGTGTCATTAAATAAATACCAAAACTAATTATGTAAGAACATAAGCAGGTCAAATGATATAGTGAATAACCAATTTCAACAGCACTCCATATAATCATAACAAGGCAGAGTATTATGGGATGAAAATGAATGCCGTGAAATATAAATAATACTATGTAATACAATGCATGCCAAGTAAAATGACACATGTCTGTCCTATGATACACATCCGCTGATCATAAACATGCCTCAGTCAAAACCCATGGGGGCCAAACATGGACCATGTATCCGCCAGAACCATTTTCCTTCGACAATCTTTGTTTCATATCTAATCGGAACTATTTTCCTTCGGTTTTTCATTTCTTTTCTCTTTTTTTCACAAGCCGGAACCATTTTCCTTCGGCTTTTTATTTTTTTTCTTTTTCGTTAGCCGAAACCATTTTTCTTTGGCTTTGCATTTCTTTTCTTGGATCATCCAGCAAACACATAGTAAATGCACAATAATCATGTTTATGAAAATAAAATTTGCAAGATTGTCATACAAATTCATATATCTCAAAAGTCAAGAATGGGTAGCTCAATACCATAAATGTTGCAATATCTTCATCTCAATACCATCACAACCTTAACAACATTCACATCTAAAAGTAAGTATCACTTCAATATTAATAACAAACAATCACTATTTCATATATAATAAATCTCTAACATTAATTCACAAGTCAAATATCATTATATAATAATTAATTTCAATCAAAGCCTACATAAATTCATTTCTACCCCGAAATACTCAATTGTATACACATTGGAGCATATGAGGTTCAACATATTTAACAAAAGGTTAGAAATCTACTTGCCTTATATAAAGTCTCGAATCACGTCAATTCAGAAGCTTTTCCCTTTTTATGACACTCCAACTCACCAAAATCTATTCAAATATAACATCATAATTATATAATGAATCTAACGACATTAAAATCAATTAATTCGGGTGAAAAGGGTAAAACGATCCAAAAATTTAATCGCCAGAAAAATATCATCGAAATCTAAAAATTTTTACATGAAAATATTTTCCAAGTGATAAGGAATTCAACGGCACCAATTCAAAATTGGAGCTAATTTGAAGAAGAAATTGCATGTTAAAGTTTTCAAAATATATTAAAAATATAGTAGTAAATTTATATTTTTTTACCTCAAACGAAGTAACAAAGTCTGTTTCTGAAGCTCCCATGGTGTTTTCCTCAGAAAAATATACAATTTAGCCTTTTGAATCACTCAAATTCGATCAAAATTGAGAGAGAAATCGTTAGTTGAAGTTTGGGGAAAGTTTCCAATGTTTTCTCCTCTTTCTTGGAGAAAATCCTCAATATTCGCAGTTCTTTTAAAGTGAAAGAACTTGGAAGGACATTGATTGAAAGAATTATCTTT